>PVJL010003827.1:0-78531 GCA_004026885.1 Lyroderma lyra | reverse complement strand
GCTCTGCGTGAGCCATACCACAGCTGCCTGAACAACAGTGGCAGGTCTGGTCCCGATTTTTTTGCTGTCCTCATACTTCTTAGTACAAAACAGTGACCTGTAAGCCCATCAAGTGGGTGATCCCATCCTGGATGTCCTCTCACTTTGAGCTTGTTGAATTTGGGGAGAACTTTTAAGTGCCTTGAGAGCAGAGACCATGTCTTACTGAGGCAGCAAAAGGGCACAATTTAGATGTGGGGTTCTGGTGGCAAGTCCCAGTTCTTTGCTGTGAACTTGAACAAGTCACTTGGCCTCTCTAAGCCATAGTTTTCTCTGTAAGACATGGTATAGCAATACCTTATAAGATGTTGTAAGAATTAAGTGAGGTGGTGAAATAACAAGCACTATGTAAACAATATAGCAACACACACAATATACATGTGTATACACACAATCTGTTGTTGTTGAGTGCCTACTATTTGAAGCTAGGTGAAGACGCTGAAGACATACGTCCTCTCCTGACTACCGTGGCTTCTCTTTATTAAGAGTGTTTGGGCTGAAGCAAAGAGGCATAACAGTGATGGGTCAGATTCTTGCTGCCTGGGACTAACCTGGAAGAAATGAGAAGGAATCCTGTTAAAACAATTTGAAGAAATGGACCAGCCAGTAATCTGTACTCTTATCTGCAAAGGGTACACTCCAGAAGTCTGTTAGATTAGGTTTCCAGTGTACTCCAGAAGGTCAGCTAGCAGAGCAATGCTGGCATCACTGTGGAGAGTTTATTTCAAGGTCCCCCCAGTTCCCCTTGACTGGGGCAGGTGGCCGCTTGAAAGCAGAGGCTGGTGTGGAACACAGCACACTGCCATGAGCGGGGTGGGGAGCAGCTCAGGTCACCCTGACCTTGTACAGCGGAGGAGGTGACATCTGATTCCTCCTGCTGGAGGTCCTTGGATATAGAATCCAACACAAGGTAGCCAGCCTACTCTTTGAGTCCCCGGTGTGGTTATGACCCAGATAGCACAGGAACTGGCCCGTGCTTTCCTCATCTCCCACAACTGGCAGGCAGGAGCCATCTGGTTCTTGATCTGTGCCAACAGGAGTAGGAGGCTTCCCAGCCTGGGGTTGTCCCTCCTGGATTGCATGTTTTGCAGCCCCGCTTGATCCTACAGGTCTCAGGAGGGACTTAGAGCAGCTGTTCCTGAGCCAGAAAGTCCCCTGAATGTGATATTTTTATAAATAACCCTTTCCCCAACCCTCCTCTTTCCCACTAAATGAGAAAGAGAACACTCTCTTTTCCTCCATCCGTTCGGCTCTGATTTCTGGCCAACTCCCTGAGTGCCCTGGTCACTGCAAAAGCTTCTTCAAGTACCTGGCTGCTCTGGCCTGGGGGACATGGCCGAGCCTCTGGTCCTCAGGTCTGCATCATGGAAATGCCCTGGAGCTACAAGCTCATTTCAGAGCCTGGCGGAGAACTGGGGGCTTGCTGAGGCTGTGGAACATTTCTCAAGCATGGTGGCCCAGAGAAGTTGGGAATGAGAACATTTTTCTTGGATGGTCCTCACCTATTTCAGCTGGGTCTTTCCTAGAGCATCACATAGCAGAACAGATCAGAGCACAAAACACCAAGTGGTTCATTGTCACCAGAAGATTGGTAGATGCCAAGTTTATCTGAGCTCGTGAATAATTTACTGCATGACTTTCTAAATCACTTCTGAAACTTGCGTTGGAGATGGCATACCAGGCTGGTGTGTGTGAGGGGTCTGAAGTCAGACGCACCTGAATTCAAATCCTGGTTTCCCCACTTACTTCTTATCCTATCTCAGTTTCTTCATCAGTCAAATGGGGGATAATGACAATACCTACCTAATGGGTTGTTGTGAGGATTAAATAAGATAAGTGTCACATGGTTAGCTTTTTAGTAATGGCGATGTCTTTCCTTAAAGGTTGTGCATTACCCCTTTACTGGGGAGTTGGGGTCCTTCTGTGTCATTGGGTCTCAACTTTGCACAGCGGAATCACTTGGGGACCTTTTGCAGGTCTAAGCCTAGGCCACATGCAGACAGTGACGTCAGAACCTCTGGGTTTGGGACAGCGGCATTTTTGTGAAGTGCCCACGTGGTTCCCATGAGCAGCCACAGTTGAAATTCACTGTATTACCTTCCCCTCCAATGAGTACGTGATGTGGGAGCAGAAGCTTGGCTTAAATCCTGGCCTTCCTCCTTAGCACAGTGACCTTGGGCAAATAAATGTTGAACACCTAAGTCTCAGTGTCTTCTCACCTGTACCAGTACAGGCAGGAAGGAAGATCCCCACCGCACGCGACAGTCCTGCGGAGCAAATGGTGCAGCTAGTCTTGTTTGAGCACATAACTGAGCAATCTCCTTTACGTTGTTATACGGTGGTAATCCCATTGTGTGCTACTTTTTAAGATATATATATATATATATATATATATATCAGCTTTATCTTAAATAGGTTATAACCTCCTTGGGGACAAAGCCTTATCTGTGGTCATAATTTTTTTATGCAGAGACAGGCCTTCAGATTTTAAGAAGTGGAGTAAGCCTCGGAGAGATCATCTCACCTACTCTAAGGCATTGGGTAATACTTGCTGGTTAATTAATAGGCATGTGGTAAAGAATGTGAAAGAGGAACCCGTGAATCAGATGTTGTGCCCAGCTGAAGTTGGCAGTCCCAGTTCTGCCTCTTTTAGCTAACAGCGGAGTGGGGGAGGGGGGTGCTGGGGCAGGTCTGGGACATGGGTTTCTGTGCCAGTTCTGCTCACCCTGTGCTGCTCTCCCTATAGACCCAGCCATGGCAGGCTCAGGCAGCAGTTCGCCATGGGGCAAGCACCTGTTCAAAGCCCTCCTGATGGTCCTGGTGGCCCTCGTCCTCCTCCAGTCTGCATTGTCCGAGTCCCATCGAGACTTCGGGCCACCAGGCCAGCAGAAGAGGGAGGCCCCAGTTGACCTGCTGAGCCAGATAGGTCACTCTGTGCGGGGAACACTGGATGCCTGGATTGGGCCAGAGGTGATGCACCTGGTTTCTGAGGTAAGCAAGGAGGTCCCCGCTGTGATGACACACACTGAGGAAGCATAAAGGAGGAGACGCTGTTCGTGGCCACCCCGTCTTGGCTCCACATTCTCCGTGTGCCATAATCCCTGGCGCAGGGAGCCGCAGATTCCACACAGTGAAGCTGGATGGTGTCTGCCTTTGGCAGGCCCATTGTTTGACTCCTGCCCCAGGGCCCTTAGTTCTGTCCCCGCCTCTCCTTGGTTCCTGTCCTTTCTTGACAAAAAGGCTGGGAAATGAGCCATCTTTACAAATCTATGTCACTGGGTGACAGTAGAGTTTGACTTTGGTCTAAATTTGATCTAGTCTTAAATTGGCAAAATATCAAGACCTGAATGATTCCCTTTACCTGTAGGGGTGGGGGTGGAGTTGACTCAGGGGCTTAAGGTAGGGCTGTCTCTTCTACCTAGTGCCATCCCTGGCATGGTGGCACATACTTTTGCTATGTAGTACTAAACAGCTGAGACGATCCTTTATAAAATCCACAAAACAGCAGAGCTGATTGACTCCTTTTTTATTGCTGTATCCTAGCCCTTCACAGATGTCACTGTACACATCACCTGGGAGGCTAGGAGGACCCCAATTTTACAGCGTGACTACAGCAGGGGTTAGATGATTCCCCCACCCACGTATACCTACTACCACCAGCAAAATATTCCAGCAAATCTGTCAAATTAGGGCCCAGGTGTCCTGGATTCCAGTTTAGGAAGGAGAAATGGCTGCTGTCCATCTCTGTCCATGGGGAGGTGGCTGTGGACGGAACCCCGCAGCCAGGCCAGGCAGCCAGACCTCTGGCTGAGCAGCAGGTGGGAGGTGTTCCTGCTGGGCCTTGCCTGGGCCATGGACGCGAGGCCCGGAGGGGAAGACCGTCATCCATCGTGGACTCACCTCAGCCCTGCTCTTTCCACAGACCGTGTCTCAGGTGATGTGGGCCATTTCCTCGGCCATCTCTGTGGCCTTCTTCGCTCTGTCTGGGATCGCTGCACAGCTGCTGAATGCCTTGGAGCTGGACGGTGAGTGGCAGAGAGCTGCCTAGGTTGCCTGGAGCCTCGCCTCACCTCGCCGGTCACTTCCCGTTTGTGGGAGTTTATCTTGGCAGGGCCTGCACTCCTCCCCGGCTAGTGGATACCTCCCAGGGCTCCCCAGAGGCCAGCAGAAGAGCAGGCCGATAACTACCGCCACTTCCCGGGCATTTGCTTTGTGCCAGGGGACGGATCATGCTAGTCCATGGGCTCTCACTGAGCTGTTACTGCAGCCCAGGGAATCACTCCCACTTCGTAGATGAAACAGGCTCAACTAAGGGAAGTTGCCTGTGGCCAGTAGGAACCAGAGCTGAGATGTAAGCTCACGTCTCTGTGACCCTGAGGGACAGGAGTTTTCCTTGGCAAGGGGGTTTGACTTCTCCCCCTTTTTAGGTTCTTGTCCCCCCCCCCCCCAACCCCTCACCATTCCAGGTTGTCTGATTCTATAATTCTCCCCCTTTCAGGAGATTACTTCACGCAGGGCCTGAAGCTCAGCCCCAGCCAGGTCCAGACCTTTCTGCTATGGGGTGCAGCGGCCCTGGTCATCTATTGGCTTCTATCCCTGCTCCTTGGCTTGGTCTTGGCCTTGCTGGGGCGGATCCTGTGGGCCCTGAAGCTCGTGTTCTACCTGGCCGGCTTCGTGGCGCTGGTGAGGTCGGTGCCTGACCCCTCTACCCGGGCCGTGCACCTCCTGGTTTTGCTGACCCTCTATGCCTTGCTGAGCCGGCTCACCGGCAGCCGGGCCTCCGGGGCCCAGCTGGAGGCCAAGGTGCAAGCACTGGAGCGGCAGGTGGAAGATATGCGCTGGCGGCAGAGGCGAGTGGCCAAGGGGCCCCGGAGCGTGGAGGAGGAGTGAGAAACACGCCTGACGATGCCCCCTTCGTTGTACCAAAGAGCTAAGCTGCTTCTGGGTCGCTGGCCCTCCCTCCAGCCCCGTGCCCCTCTCCTGCCACCTCTGAACTGTTACAACCTTTCTCTCTGCACCAGACTCACTCTAGCTGAGAGGGAGGAAGACCATTCTCCCTGCTGGTCCTGTCTGGGGTTGGTTCTCTTCCCCCTTTCTCTGCTCCCAGCCTGTCTCAGCCAGGGCAGCTTGGAGGGGCCTCCCCACCAGCTTATGCATCTGCGCTCAGCAAACGTCACTGCCATTGGCTTCCCGTGACTCTGCCACCACCTGGCCTTCCTCCTGCTGCTCTGGCTCTCCTGTCCTCTAGCTCCTCCTTTGCCAAGTCCCCAGCTCCCTTCCTGTGTGTCTCCTTCTAGCCCTGTGCTCCAAACCAACCACGGTCCCTCAAGGCCTGTTCCTGTCCCCTTCATTGCCCAGCATGGGGAAGAGGCAGAGCACATGGGACCTGAGGGGGACAGAAGTGGGGAAGCTCCCCGTGGGGCTGGGGGCGAGACATGCATCGAGTCTGTTACAAGTGCCTTAATCCGAGCCAGTGGGCCTGCCGCTTGCCCGCTGCTGTACTGTATGCGCTGTGGCTGCTTCGTGTCAAGAAGGGAGTGGTTCCTCTCAGGATCTTGATTCCCCTTCAGCCAAAGCAAAAGATGACTGCTTCGTAGGCTTGTGCCTGCAAGTAGGACCCTGCAGTAGCCACCAGATCCCCTGCGGGGATTTCAGAGCCCCTGAGGAGGAAGGACGACTCATCGCCTTGTCTGTACAGCTCCCAGGCAGGTCTCTGTCTCTCTCTCCATTCATGGCCACCAAGGAGTTGCTGATCAGGGCCCACCCCAGTGGCCTGGGAGGATCACAGAGCAGACACACCCGAGAGGGCACCATACCCCTTCCCTTTACAGCTCTGTGGGGAGCAGGGGAAGCCTGCTGACCCCTCCCTCCCTCAGGGCTCTCATTCTCTCTCCCAGGCTCTGGTGGAGGTGGGTGTCCTCCTCTGCCAGGTCTCCCATGACATACATGATGTGAGGCATGAATAGATGCCCAGTTCTTACTGTAAAGGTTTGATGTGGAATCACAACTGCAGTGATAACGTATTTTTATCAGCGCTTGGTTGGTTTTAAATAAAGTGCACGCTATTTTATTATCTTGTTCTGTATAAAATGTGTTTACTTAAAGCCCAGATTGCTTGGATTTCTCTCTCCCTCTACAGCTCAACCCATTTCGTGCCCTCAGCTTTCTTGATTCCTCCCAGCAGGGGCAATGTGAAGCTGGCAGAAGGGGAGGGTGGGGAGGGAGCCGGCTGGTACCTGGTACCCTCTTCTCCAGGGGTGTGAGCAGTGAGGAGAGCATGACACCATTGCAAAACTTCCAGGAACTGAATGGCACCCCCGCCCCCTTCCTACCCGCCATGTGCAGGAGTGTCAAAGGCTGGCCCCTGCTTCTTCCCCTGCCTGACAGGAGTTTCCTGCACTGTGGTTCTCAACCTGCCCATAGAGTGGATCAGTTTTGTGGAGGGGCTTGGGCATGGTTTTTTCTTTCCAAGCTGCCCAGGAAATGCTAATGCTCAGCTGGATGCCCTGCTCTGGACCCTCTTCCAACACCATGGCAGGCAGTGCTGGGCCAGGAGGCCAAGCCCTGGGCGGCAGGCCTCCCCTCAGGAGCAGAGGCGAGCCCTGACCCTTCCTAGGCCCACAGGCATCTCTGGGATGTGGGGCTTGGCATGCAACTCGAGCTGCCTGCACCTGGAGCCCTTCTTCCACAGGAATGGCCCCGGCCTCTGTCAGGACAGGCCCAGGTGTCTGTCACCTGGCCCTGTTGCCGCCCCCCCTTCACCACTTCTCCACACCTGCAGTTCAATCCCTCTTGTCCCTGAATTCTGGTTCTGACTGAGGTGTCAGATGCCTTTACAGGTGAGCTGCTTGTGGGGCGGGGGAGAGGCAGAAGAAGTGGCTTTTTTCCTCCCTGGTCAGGAGCTTTCCGAGAGGGAGTGAACAGGACCTTCCCGGCCCTCTGGGCAGAGAGGGGTCAATTCCCTGCTGTTGGGTCTCCAGGGAAGTGGCTGTCTTCCCGACTTGGAGTGTGGGGAGGCCCGGTGGTTGGGGATCCGTAGGGCACTAGGACCCAGCGGGGCGGAGGGGCAGCCCGAGTACTGCGAGTTCTCCCTCCCACCTCCTGCTCCAGCTCCCGCTCCATTGTCTGGGAACTGCAGCCGCGGGCGGGCGGCCGGCCGGGAGGCGGCCGGGACCCAGCCGGCCGGATAGGGCCGGCGCCGAGTGGGCGCGGGAGATGCCGAGCGGCCCGCCGCCACCTGAGCCGCCCGCCTAGTTCCCGCCTTCTGCGAGAAGGATGTGTGCCCTGATGGCGGGGCGCGAAGCGGCGGCTCCCCGGGGGCCCTGCGGCCCCTGGCTCTGCCTCCTGGTGGCCCTCGCCCTGGACGTCCTGAGAGGTCAGCGGGAGGGGAGGGGGGAGGCGAGGGGCGGCTGGGCCCAGGCCAAGGCGGAGCGCGAGGGATGCCCAGGAGTCGGGAAGCCGCGGGTGCCGGGACTAAACCCCGGCTAGCTCAACCGCAGCGTGCCCCGATGGCTGGCCGGATCTCACGCCGCGATCTTGTCCCCAAGCCGTGCGCCCCCAGAGCTTCCTTAACCTCGCATAACCTGGCAGGCAACTCCTTCCTGACCCAGGACAAGCCGAGTCCTAGAGCTCGCCCCGCCGCCGCCACCCTGCTCGGTTCCCGCACCTTCTGCGAGCTTCCCCTCCAGCCAGGGCTTCTAACCCGGCTGTCCCGAGCCCCGGGAGCACCCGCTCCCTCACCCGCCTTCCATAGAGCTGCACCCCCGTGTCTCCCAGCCTGTCCCCACCATCAACTCCCCGCTCCATCCCCTTGAACGAAAGCAGACCCTTTGCCTGGGACCTTCCAGATAGGCAGCCACCCTTCCCCTTCCCCAAGTAGCACGCCGACTGTCCCAAGAGATTGTCCCCTCCGTGCTTTCCTGAGCCCTTATGGGGATCCCCGTTACTGGAAGAAAGGGCAGTGACTGCCCTGTGCCCTGGGGCGGGAATCGTACCGCCCTTGTCATGGGCTGTGGCTGCTGGGTGGATGATGCCACACAAGTGTGAGGGATAGTGAGGCATTCTCTACTCCCCTCACCCCCACCAACAAAGCTGTGCGCTGGGAGTCCGTGGGAGTCAGGCCTCAGAGCATCTTGTAATTACCCAGGCAATGGAACAGAAGGGAGGCTAGGGGCTGCCCGGAGGAGCCATAGTCACCACCTGTTAGTTACATTTGGGGGTGGGGGGTGAAGAGTCTCAGACACATGCTTACCAGTGGGGAGGGTCTTGAAGGAGGGTGAAACCATCAAGTCCCCCAGCCCAGCAGTGGGGCTGAGAGGGAGCTGGCTCTGAGGCTGCTTTCAGCCACCTGCTCCCCTCCCCAGGGGACCCCATGGGAGCCCTAATAACTCCTTACACACAGAGGGAGGAAAGACTTATCACATCCATTATGCAGCAGCACTAACCCCTCCTCCAGACTGCGCTCCACAGTTTGCAAAGCCCTCTGCTGTCCACAGTGTCACTAAATGCCACTTCTGCAGGTGAGGAAACAGAGGCTCCAAGATGTTAAATGACTGACCCAACCTTCATTGAGTCAGAGCTAGGACATAAACGCAGGTCTCCAGGCTCCCTGGAAATCCTCTCTAGGAGAGCTGCCCAGTTTGGGACCCAGAAGGAGTAAGACAAGTCCTCAGCTGATAAACAGGAATATAACTAAGTCAGAGGAGGCAACAAGGGGTGTAAATGATGGAGGGGACTGGTGAGAGGGCAAGCAGTCAAGGAGGGCTTCCTTAAGGAGGCAGCACACACTCTTGGCTCTGAAGGAGGCTGGAGAGGTCCAGAGCCCAGGAGGCGAACATCTTTGCAAACCACAAAGGGTGGAGACAGAGGCGGAGGGTGGAGGGGCAGGGTGGCCCAGTGGCTGATGCCTGGGCTCTGACTCCCAGCTCCACCATGCACCAGCTATGGGACCCCAGGCGAGGACCTTAACCTCTCAGCCTCATTTTCTATGTCCATAAAACGGGATCGAGGGTAATAGAATCTAGTTCTCAGAGTCCTTGCAAAAATGAAAAGAGCTAATACATGTAAAGGGTTTAAAACAGTAGCTTGTATATAGTTAAGTGTTAAACAGTGTTAATTACTAAGGCTAACTAACAGTCCGTTGGTACAAACCAAATATGGTCTTAGTGGTCCTTTGTCCTTTTGGTTATTGGCTATCTGACCCTATTCCATGCTCATGGATCCTACCCAGCCCACCCCCCTCCCCCACTCTTGCACCCTAGGACCCAGTTGGGACAGGAAAGAAGCTAGCAAGTTTGAGAAACCGGTGTGAGGTTGCCATGGTGATAATGTATGAGGGAGGGTGGATGCCCCAGGACCTGGGGGCAGAGAAAGGGTCTCTACTTCTACAAGGCTCACCTGGTCACCATCTTTACCTCATGGGCCTTGTCTGGGGAGAGGTGCACCCCACAAATGCCTTGTGTCAGAGGCAATAAGGGAGGGGACAGGAATGGGGGAGGAGGAGACATCGAGAAGGTTCTGCTGGAGGGAAGAAGGCCTGGGTCTGTGGAAGGTAGGAGAAGGAATGGCTTGGGACTGGCCTTCAGTCCTGGATTCAGATTCAAATTCTGGCCCTGTCACATGCTACCTGCGTAAGGGTCTTTGAGCCTCAGTTTCCTCCTCTGTGCAATGGGGAGATTCCCCTCATACCATGAGGGGACATTTATAACCCTGTTCTTTCTCCACTGCCCACTGCCCCTGTGCCTCAGGACTGTGTTCATTTTAGCCTCTGTCAGCCCTGGAGCTGTCACCATCTCTACCCCTTCTCTCTCTTCAGTGGACTGTGACCAGGAGCCCTTGGACCCCGTCTACCTGCCCGCAGCCCTGGAGCTCCTGGATGCCCCTGAGCACTTCCGTGTGCAGCAGGTGGGCCGCTACCCACCTGCCAACTCCTCTCTGGGCTCCCGGTCTGAGACCTTTCTGCTCCTGCAGCCCTGGCCCAGGGCCCAGCCAGTTCTCCGGGCCTCCTACCTGCCCTTCACCACCCAGCAGGTAAGGAGGGGTTCCCAGGACTCGGAGCCAAGGTCTGCTGTGTGTGGCTCGGGGGCTGCCCCAGCCCCTGCCATGCTCCCTGTCTTCCAGAGGGAAACCTGAGGCCCATAAAGGCTTCTCCTGCCAGGCTGGAATTAGAAGCCAGGCGTCCCATCTTCCCAGAGCTCGCTTCCCCGCACTCCTTGCTTTGTCAAACACCCACATTTGTCCTCCAGGTTGTCCCTCCTCGGGTCACTGAGCCCCACCAACGGCCAGTCCCGTGGGACGTGCGGGCCGTGTCAGTGGAAGTAGCTGTGACTCCAGCAGAGCCCCACGCCCGGGTCCTCTTCCACCTCAGAGGGCAGGATTGGTCCCTGGGGCCTAGCATCCTGCCCTGTGCCCGGCTCCACGCCACACACCCCGCGGGCACCGCTCACCGAGCCTGCCGCGTCCAGGTGAGCGGGTGGGCCGCACCTCAGTTGGCCCAGGGGAGTTTGGGGTCACAGACCACCTAACTTCATTCCTGCTGTGCTAGCTCTCACGGGACCCTGTGAGAGGGTTATTTAGGGCCCCTTACGGAGTTCAGGCCATTGTTTATGCTTTGGGGCAAGTAACTTAATTTCCATTTCCGCATCTGTAAAATGGGTAGTAACAATTCCTACCTCCTACGGAGTTGGAAGAAAGAATAAACGAGATGAATGCAATGCCTGGCACAGAGTTTGCATGATTGTATTACTTTTACAATTGCAATTTCCACTGTTTAGGAGTCCAGCACAGGCATCCACTGGAGAGAGGTGTTTTGTGGCCTTTCGGATTCTGAGCTGCCGTCAGGGTGGTCCTGGGGCATGGTTGGGGGGACACTGGCATTCGCTCACTTTGGAATGAGACTGTTCCCAAAAGTGGAAGAGTGGCCTCATAGATGCATTCTGAGACCTAGCCCCAGCCCTGTCACTAGTTGGCTGTGTCACCTGGGATTTTGTCTGTGGCCCACGCTGGTCCTGCCTCTCAGGGACCCCTGCAGCTCTGGGTTTCCTGCCATGGGTGCTGGGAATCCCCTCTTGCACAGTGCTAACCACAGCGGCCATGTCTTTGCAGCCATCCCTGGGTGCCTGCGTGGTGGAGCTGAAATTCCCCTCACACTGGTTCTCCCAGGGCTCCATCACGCGGGCCGAGCTGGCCTACACGCTGGAGCCCAGCGCCGAGGGCCCTGGGGGCTGTGGCCCTGGTGGGGAGCAGGCCCCTGGGGAGCAGGCCCTCCCGGTGGGCAGTGTGGAGCTGCGGCCTGTGGACCCCCCCCAGTCCCAGGAAGTGCCCTTGGATGAGGCAGTGACTCTGCGGGTGCCTGATGTGCCCGTGCGGCCCGGCCAGCATTTCAGCGCCACCCTTCTGCTTCGGCACAACTTCACCGCCAGCGTCCTGACCCTGCGGTGAGCACTGGGCCCATGGCAGGGTGTTGGAGTTAGGAACCTCTGCAGGAAGACTGGGCAGGTGCCTACTTTTCTTGGGGTCCCTACTAGGATTCTTAACCTCTGCAAACATGAGTCCACCAAACCCTCTCCAGGCCAAGTGCTGTGATTGGGCTTAGAAACTGTCAAGTGCAGTGCCTGGGGTGGTTAATGCTCTAATGCCCAGGAGGGGGATTTGGTCCGGCCACATTCATCTGCACCTTCTCCTGCTTGCCTCCCTCAGCACAGGTCCCTCGCCTTTGGACAGAGCCCACTCCTCTCCACAGGAAGGGCCTCTTCTTTGTGCCCTTTCGGCAGGAAGTCCCCCCAGAGCAGCCCCCCAACCCAATCCCAGTGACAAGGATTTGCAGAGTGTGACTTGCCTGTTCCATATTTGGGGGGGGGGGGGTCCCTGCCCCTCTGTGCCTCTCAGGTGCCTGTCCCATCTCCCTGTCTCTCACACCCTCCTAGGCTCACTCACACACTTGTTGGATTCTTCCCTGGACCTTAAAACACGCCCCACCTTGTGTCTCCACGCTGGGCAGGGGGGCAAGGTCTGGTCCCTGCTTGGCACCAAGGGTCCCCGTGGTAGGGCAGGGAGCTGGACAGGCAGGAGCTGGGTCCCGTGCTCTGATGAAGGTGCAGAGTGCTGCCGGGGCTGGAATGGGGGCATGGAGGAAGGGAGATCCATGCTGCCACGGGAAAAACTTCCCAAAGGACATGCTATGTGAGTTGCGTTTGCTAGAGGCTCGAAGCATGCGTGAGCAGATGCAGAAGGGCAGGGCAGGCCGGGCAGAAAGCTGCGCCTGAGCCAAGGCTGAGAGGCGTGGGGGGTCTTGTGTGCCGGGGAAGAACTTCGGGTGTAGTGCAAGCAAAGAGTGACGGAGAGATGTCGCAGCTGCTGATGCAAGTGGACCCACCCTGGCAGGTCTTGAATGCCTGACTAAGCCTTGACCTTGTGGTCAGGAGGGCATCATAACGGGTCTTTGAGTTGGAGAGAGCCAGATGGCATGACCTGTGTTGAGACGGGTCCTTCGGAGTCAAACGGCGAGGAGGATGTTCAGACCTAAGGTGGGAGCTCAGACAGCAGGCTGGCATCTTTAGCCCCTTGTTTTTCCTGTCGGGGCCTGTCCACCATTCAGCACCCGCCTCGACCAACTGGGCCTGTGTCCTCCCCCCAGGATCAAGGTGAAAAAGGGGCTGCATGTGACAGCTGCCCGCCCAGCCCAGCCCGCCCTCTGGACTGCCAAGCTGGACCGCTTCAAGGGCTCCAAGCACCACACCACCCTCATCACCTGCCACCGTGCCGGCCCCACAGGACCAGACTCCAGGTGGGCAGTTCCCTTCACCGGGGGCAGAGGAAGCGGGGCTCGGGGGGTTGACTTAGGAGGTTCCAGGGAAGGAGGCTGCCATACTGCACCCCCATTCAGTCCCATGTGGGGAGGCACAAGAACTTTGAGGATAGAGCGTGCGTGCGTGCGTTCATTCAGCTACTAGTTATCCCTCCCCAGTCACGTGCCAGGTACAGTGAGTATCTTGCTCCCAGTGATGCCAACTGATCCTGGCCACCCAGCCCTCACAGCCGCTACCCCACCTCCCACCACCACCAAATGCATCCCTTTTGGGGGGCCACTAATACTCCCAAAAAGCCCAGCTGCAGTTCTTAACATTTACAAACTCTGTACTCATGCCCTGATCCTGGGTCAAGGCCATGGGTTCCTGTCTGAATCCTGGTCCTGACACTTTTTGGATGAATGACCTTGGGCAAGCCAGTTAACCTTCCTGCACCCGCTCCCATCGGAGCCTCAGGCTCCTCACTTGTAAAACAGGGGTACTAATGCATCCCTTAGTGAGGTAGCTGCACAGCCAGCATCTGGGCTAGTTCCTGTCACATAGCAGGTGCTGAGCAAAGGAAGCTGTAAGGGTTATTGGAGGGGCCAAGACTGGATAAGGAAGTTTGGGTTTAATCCCAGCCCTGCCACTTGCCACCGCCTGGCCTTAGGCAAATTATATAACCTCCGTACCTTAGTTTTCTCATCTGTAAAATGCGGATAATCGTAGAACCTACTGCACGCACACAGGAAGTGCTCAAGACGGTGCCTGGCTGCTAGCAAGCACTCAGTTTCTCTCTCTCTGGCCAGCAGCCCCCTTGAACTGTCCGAGTTCCTATGGGTGGACTTTTTGGTGGACAATGGCACTAGTGGGGGTGTGGCAGTCACACGCCCTGTCACATGGCAGCTGGAGTACCCAGGCCAGGCCCCCGAAGCAGAGAAAGACAAAATGGTGTGGGAGATCCTGGTGTCGGAGCGGGACATAAGAGCCCTCATCCCACTGGCCAAGGTAAGGGGTCCCCACTCTGCCCAGCCAAGCGGGAGGCCAAATGAGGTGAAGAGCTTGGGGCTAAGCTCCTCTTGCACCCCCTAGGCTGAGGAGCTAGTGAATACAGCTCCTCTGACGGGAGTGCCACGGCGTGTCCCCGTGCGCCTTGTCACTGTGGACAGCGGGGGGACTCTGGTGGAGGTGACGGAGCACATCGGCTGTGAGTCGGCCAATGCACAGGTCCTGCAGGTGAGTGGCACGTGTCAACCCCCCGTGAGGATACATGTGTACCCGCAGCGGCACACACACAGCTTTCCTCCTTCCCTGTGGGGTCCCCAAGAGAACAGCTCCTTCTTGACACCCAAAACCCATGAGAGGACCCACAGCACCAACTTTGTTCCCACCTCCTCTCTCCAGGGTCCAGTGGGAGCTGTGTCACCCCAGACTTAGGCACCCCCCCAGTCAGTATCGCATTGGCAGATGAACAGCCGAGGGAGAGTTAAGGGCGTGTACTTCGGGATTGGAAAGTTACAGTTGGAAGCCCGTCTTTGTTGTCAACTAGCTGTGTGATGGTGGACAAGCCTCTCAACCTCTCTGAGCCTCAGTTTCCTAAGCCCTACAATGGGACTATATTTTAGGGATGTTGTAAAAATGAAAAACACCCTCAAACAGCACCCAGCAGAGAGCAGGAACTGAAACAGTGGCACCTACTGCTATTATAATAATCACTATATAATGATGATAATTATTATCCTCATAATGACCCGTGAGGTTAAAAAAGGGGCTGGGCAACTTTCCCCATTTTCAGGTTCTAAGACGAGAAGCCCAGAGGCCGCGTGTCCTAAGTCCAGGCCACCCTGTGTAGGCGGTCCCTACCTGTGGGCTCCCGTGGGTCAGTCTCCTTGCCCCTCCACCTCTGCCCACCTACCTGTAGCTGGCTGCTAGGTAGCAGGCACATTTGTAGCTTCAAACCCTCCTCTGTCAGGAGAAAGATGCCGTTGCATGCAAATAGCTCAGTTTCCCCAACTGAACCCAGGTGAACTTGGCTTGGTGGGTCCCTCCAGGGAGAAGGGATCCCGGCTGCATGGTGAAATCTTAAGGACATGCAGAACTGTACCTTTTCTTAGGGGATTGGGTCAGGGCTGCTGACTCTGGTCCACCCCCTTGCCTTCTGTCCCCCCCACAGGTGTCCGAGGCCTGTGACGCCGTGTTTGTGGCTGGCAGGGAGAGCCGGGGCGCTCGCGGGGTGAGAGTGGACTTCTGGTGGCGCCGGCTGCGGGCCTCGCTGCGGCTGACGGTGTGGGCCCCACTGCTGCCTCTGCGCATCGAGCTGAGCGACACCACCCTCGAGCAGGTCCGAGGCTGGAGGGTGCCCGGCCCAGCTGAAGGGTGAGTAGAGGCCTGCGGAAGCTGGCTGGCCTTGACAAAGCCGCTCTGGGACTGAGACGGGGCCTGGGGGACACAGCCCTGTGCTGGAGCTGGAGTCTGAAGAACTGGCCAGTTGCTTGCATTTCCTTCTGCAGCCTCTGACCCCTTTTTCCCTTGCCGAACTCCGCATTCCCTCTGCCTCCCCACCGCCCTTCTATGGTACAGACGATAGGCTGGATCATCTGATTCATCTTGTTTGTGGTCTGTCTACCACCTCTGCTCCCCTACCCTAGAATGTAAGCCCTGAAGCCAGGGGTTGTCTTTTTTGTTTACTGTTGTATCCTCAAAGCCTAATGGCACCTAGCTCAGTAAATACTGAGGGGGTCCCAGCAGAGCCCAAGGGCGAGGTGGCCTCATGCCTCTGGAGCCTGATCTCCCAGGCCCTTGAGTGAATGTCCCTTGGCCTTACCCGTGAGCGGGGTTCTCCGCCCCCGCCCCCCGCCCTTGCCACCGAGTTCCAATTAGGAGCAGGAGGAGGGTGAGAGAGGCTTGATGGATAGGTACAGGCACCAATCAGGAATGGGGCTGGGGTATGTGGTTGGGGTGGAGGGGCCTGACCGAACAAGTGCGGCTATGGGCGGGGCTCGAAGAATGGTGCCCATTGGGAGCTGGGCGCGGAGCCCGCGCTGACGCCCCACTCCCCGAGCTGCCCCTTCCCCACAGGGCACCAGAGCCCGAGGCTGCCGTGGCAGAAGAGGCCGAAAGGCGTGCCCGCAGCTGCCGTCTGCAGTACCAGCGCGCCAATGTGCGCTTCCTAGTCCCCTTTGCGGCCCACCCGCTGGACGGCGGCCGTCGCCTCACCCACCTGCTTGGCCCCGACTGGCTACTGGACGTGTCCCACCTCGTGGCACCGCACGCCCGCGTGCAGGACCCGCGCGTAGCCTCGCTGGAGGGCGGCCGGGTCCTGGTGGGCCGAGAGCCCGGCGTCACCTCCATCGAGGTGAGCACACCCCTCCTGGGAAAGGGGTAGGTGTGAAGGGTGTCAGTAGGGCCCAAGGTGTACCTGGGGAGGTATGAGCCCAGTAGGATGGGTGAGGGTAGGGCGACCCATGCAAGGAATGCCAAAAGTCCTCCTAGGTATGCAGGGTAGGGGATGGGCATGTGGGGGCCAGGTCTTGAGAGAGAAGGGAACTGTCCGCCTCATGTGGGATTGGGGTCTAGGCTAAGGGGTTGGGGTGTAAAGGGTTGGGAAGAGCCCCCCAGATCCCTTTGTGGGGCTGCTGGGGTCTCAGAGGAGACAGGTATCTGTGTGTGTGGATGCCCCACCCCCCGCCGTCCACACCTCCAGCTCCCTCTCACCCTCAGGTGCGTTCCCCGCTGTCTGACTCCATTCTGGGGGAGCAGGCACTGGCCGTGACGGATGACAAGGTCTCAGTGCTGGACCTCCAGGTGCAGCCGGTAATGGGCATCTCACTGGCCCTGAGCCGGGGCACTGCCCACCCCGGGGAGGTCACAGCCACATGCTGGGCACAGTCAGCCCTCCCCGCCTCAAAGCAGGTGACAGCTGGGGATCTGGGGGATGGAGTCACCATCTCCAGGTGGGGGCTGATGATGGGAATGGGTGGTACCTCGACCCCTCACGCTAGGCTTCTCATAATGAGGACTGACGGCCCTGTAAGGTAGTGAGCTCTCTGTGGCCGGAGATGATCAAGCCTGGATGTGTCAGTGGGAGGTTGACTAGATGGCTCTAACTACGAGGACCCTCCCAGTGACTCAGATGCTGGGGCTGAGTGGCCACCAGGTGATTGACACACATCCCCTCTCTCCCTGTGTTTTGTCCATCTGCCTGTGTCTGTTTCCTCTCTGCTCTCTCCCCCTCCCTGTGGCCTGTCTCTGTGGGAGTGCTCTGTCTCTATGTGCATGCGTGCGTGCCCTCGCGTGTCTCTGCCTGTGTCCGTGTGCTCCGCAGGAGGTGGCCCTCTCCCTGTGGCTGTCCTTCTCTGACCACACCCTGGCCCCCGCTGAGCTCTACGACCCCAGGGACCTGGGACTCTCCGTCTCGGCCAAGGAGCCCAGCGCTGTCCTGCCAGCAGAGAAGCAGGGTGACCAGCTCAGGGTGGTGGTGAGTGGGGCGGGCCCCGAGGGGCTGCCCCTGCGCGTGTCTCTGCTCCCACCCGAGCCCTGCCGCCGCGGCCGCCACCGTGTGCCGCTGGCCTCCAGCACCGCCTGGCTAGGACCGCCTCCTGCTCCCACGCTGGCCTCCGCCCCCCCATCCAGCCCTGCCCGGAGCTCACCAGCCACGGAGGCCAGCACGGGTGGTGAAGGGCAGGCAGCAGGCAATGCGGGGGGCAGTGGGGGTGTGAGGGGCAAATTCGAGGGGGCAGAGGAAGGGGCCGGGAATGAGGAGGCAGAGGCTAGGGAGGAAGAGGAGGATGAGGAGGAGATGGTCCCTGCCCCCCAGCGGATCACTGACCTCGAGCTAGGCATGTACGCCCTGCTGGGCATCTTCTGCCTGGCCATCCTCATCTTCCTGGTCAATGGTGTGGTCTTCGTGCTACGCTACCAGCGCAAGGAGCCTCCCGACAGTGCCACCGACCCTGCCTCCCCGCAGCCCCACAACTGGGTCTGGCTGGGCACCGATCAGGAGGAACTGAGCCGCCAGCTGGACCGGCAGGCGCCTGGCCCGCCCAAGGGCGAGAGGGGCTGTCCCTGCGAGAGTGGGGGTGGGGAGGCCCTGACCACAGCCACCGTACCTGCTGCGGGCACCGCCAGCTCCTCCAGCACCCTGGCCCGGAAGGAAGCTGGGGGGCGGCGGAAGCGCGTAGAGTTTGTGACGTTTGCACCGGCGCCCCCAGCCCAGCCACCCGAGGAGCCCGTGGGGGCCCCTGCCGTGCAGTCAATCCTGGTGGCAGGTGAAGAGGACATCCGCTGGGTGTGTGAGGACATGGGGCTGAAGGACCCCGAGGAGCTGCGCAGCTACATGGAGAGGATCCGGGGCAGCTCCTGACCAGTCCCCGACCTGCCTGGCCCGGCCTGGCCGGCTTGGCAGCCTCCTGCTCATCCTCTGGTGCTTATTGATCCAAGTCCCCTGCCTGGTCCCTCGCAGGGACTCCAACCCAGGTCCCCTCTGCCCTGCCCGTTGTCATGGACCGTGGTCGTGAGGAAGGGCTCACGTCCCTTATTTATGGGAACCATTTCTTCCTGACGTTGGGTACAGAATAAACCAAGGAGGAAATGCCAGCTGGGCTGCTGCTGTCCATTTTCCAGTGGAGAGACAAGGGGGCGGGGGCGGGTCAGCCCCTGTCACTGCTGGGACGACAGCCTTGGGAGGCTGGGCTCCGAGCTGCCCTGTCATAGCGACCAGCGATCCACATGAACAGGAGGGCCGTGGCAGCCTGAATGCTGGCCAGCAGGAAGAAGTACCGGTCCATCTGGCAGTTATTGATGTTCCCTGGGGGAGGAGGGGACATCGGGGTCAGGGCAGGGCTCCCCAGAGCTGGCTGCTGCAGCAGTGTGGCCCGGAGGTGGGGTCTGAGAACACTGGGCAGATGCCCTCCAGCACCCGGCTGCCCTGGGTCCCTCTCCATGAGTCCCTGTTAGCTAGCTGTTCTTTTAGGGGGGCTTAAAACACAAAGGCCACAGGGTGAGGGGACCCCTCGGCCAGAATGACAGAGTTCCAGAAGCAGGAAGGAGCCTTGGAGGCCCACTGGGTTCCACACTTCTTTTGTGACAGTTGGGGAGGCCATCCTGTGGGTGACCGGCCAGCTTTAGCTTGAACCCCGCTCTCTGAGGGCAGCCTGCTGCTTCATTCTGCTGGCGGTCAAAGCACTGAGCAGTCACCACCTTTCCAAGCCTCGCTCCACTCGTGTCCGATTCCCAGGGAGGCCCCCGTACTCACCATTGTCCCTGGGGCAGTGCAGCCAGCCCCCTGGCAGTGACAGGAGTGCCACCAGACTGGAGCCCAACAGCGAGCCGACCCCCGACAGGCAGAAGAAGATGCCCATGATGGCGCCCTGCATGGAGCGCGGGGCCTCTGAGTACGCGAACTCCAGGCCTGCAGAGGGAGGACGGACAGCCTCAGGGGCCGGTGGAGAAGCAGAGGAGGGGCCCCAGTCCCTGCCTGCTGGGCACTGGGCCCCAACCGCCACCCCACCCCCAGCCAGCCTCCATCCTGGCTTCCTGGGGTGATTGATGGTTCCATGGCTATGATGATGCCCAAGCACCGGTGACCTGTCACCTCCATCCCGTTCATCCACCTGCACACCCCCACAGTGCCCCCACAGCTCTGTCTCCTCTCCTCCCCTACCTCCCTGCCAGCTTCACCCTCTCCCCTCTGCTTTCTGCCCACCTTCAGTGTCATCGCCACGTCATTCAACCTCAGAGCCTTCTCAGTGTTCCCTGGGCCCTGGGCCAAAGCCCCACCCTGGTCATTTCCTGCCTGACCTCTGCAGAGGCCTAAACCCAGCTGTCTTCCCTCCTCCTCACCAGCCAGATGTCTAAAACACCTGTCCCTGCCCCAGTCCCCTCGGCGGCGTGGGGCTGTTGTCCTGGGGAGAAATCTCAACCTTCCGGCTCAACCCACAAGGCCCAGTGCCTCTCCAGCCTTCTCTGCCGACGCCCCGCAGGGCTCCCCCTTGGCCTGTGCTGTTCCCTTGGCCTATGAGGTTCTTGCTGCTACCTGATGAGTTCTGCCCCCTCCCCACCTTGCCCCAGGGCTTCCCCAGCACCCTATAGTCACTTCTCTAGCACTCCACTGGGTGTATTGTTGGGGAGACGGTTTCCCCTGCATGCACTGGGTGAGTCCCAGCCTGCGCCAGCAGCGGAGGAAGCCCCAGCCACTGGGCTCCTCGAAGAGCTGCCCCAGTCCTGCAGCTCAGCTCTCAGCTCACAGCCCGGCATGGGAAGCAGACGCGTAAATGCACTGTTACAACACAGCGACCTGCCTGCTGTGATGGACGTGACAAAGGGAGGAGAGGGAGGACCCCCTCTGCCCAGGGGGGCCTCGGAGAGAACCTCCAGGAGGAGATGGCATTTGGGCTCAGAACTGAAGGCAGAGGGAACAGCAGCTGCAAAGACAGAGTGTGGGGAACGTGGCAGCGGGGGGACACATGGGAAGTTGCTACGGGAAATGCCTCGTCCACCTCCAAGTCCCTGGTGCCGATCACAGAGCCGGGCACAAACCGGGTGCTAATAACTCCTCACTGGGTGAATGTAGCCCCATTCAGAAAGCCCTGCGAGCTCCCGGGGCTGTGCCCCTGAGGCCTCTAGCTTCCACGCACCACCAGGTGGAGCCCATCTCTGGTGCAGGCGCAGGGGTGGGGTTCAGGGTACCTGGGATGCTGGCAAAGATCTCACTGACCCCGATGAGCAGGTACTGAGGGATCTGCCACCAGATGGACAGTGGTGCTGCATAGTACACATTCTGCCCAATGTGCTGGGACACTGTCTGGTTGTGATGGATGTACTCCAAACGCTTCATCTCCAGGAATCCTGGTAGGGGACAGAGACGGCCTCAGACAGGTCTACCCTGGGCAGCTTAGCCCGTGGCAGAGCCTGGCATTGGCTATAAGTAGCCAATGACTTACCAGGCAGCAGGTAAGGAAAAGAATACTGGCCTAGGGTGTATGTGTCAAGATTTCGGGTCTCTTTCCCTTTTTGCCTTGGCTTCTAGGAAGCTCAGAGCTAGGTTTTGCACTCGATAATAGTTGCAACTTTCATCAGTTGAGAGCCTGTTGTGTGCTACACATTTAATACCCACTCTTGCAAATGAAGAAAGAGGAACTTAAGTGAAACCACCGGTCCAGAGTCACAGCTGATAAACATTAATAGTTGGGGCTGGATTTGAGCCCCAGTGTGCCTGGTGTCAAAGCTGGGCCACTTTCCACAATATCACGTGGCTCTTCCCCTGCAGCGTCCAGCAGTACCATCAGGTTTTTAACCTGGTGTTCGAGTTTTTATTTTTTATCTCCTTCCCCTTCACTGCTTAGGAGACAGCCATGCTCTAGCCAAATGAAGACTGGATATGGAGTTAGGTGACTTGGGTTCCAATCCTGACCCCGCCACTGGCTAGCTGTGTGACCTTGGGCACATCACTTAACTTCGCTGAGACCCAGATCCCTTATGCAGGAAGTAGGAATAAAAATCCCAGGATTATTGTGGGGATGCCATAGCACCAAAGGTTTTAAAGCACATAGCTTTAAAAATCGAGTTTGGTTTTCATCCCTGCCACACAATACTGTTTACTGAGCTCCTACTTACGATGCAGGCACGGTGCTGGGTGCTTCCCAGGCTTCACCTTGTTTAATCCTCAGAACACTCTGACTAGATCACGTTCCGTGTGGGCAGAGCCTGGGCCCTGCACTGGGTCTGAATGAATTACTATTCCCATTTTTAAGGATGAGGCTCAGAGGCTCCCAGAGACTGCAGGATTGCTAAGTGACTAAGTGAGAAGGGCTGAGGTCTGTGCAACAGCACGTAAGGCTGCTTTACTTCAGCCTTTTTATAAGTGGCTTCAAATCCTTTTGAAGTGGAAGAAGAGAATAAATAAATACATTTTTAAAAGTTCCCAATGTGCCACTAAGAGGCTGTGTGTCTTTGTAAAATTCATTCAGCACATTGGTCGCGTGCCCACGTGCAGCATTCGTACCCACAAATGAAAAAAAAAAAAAAAAGAAGAAAACCCCTGTCTTCAGGGAGCCTAAACTCCACTGGGAAAATCCAATATCCCCTGTTGGCCTAAGTGTCTTCATCGGTCAAATGATGGGAGGCCAGACTCAATGAGGAGGTCTCCTTCAGACTGCACCTTCTGAGAAGCCAAGACTGGTCCCCACGGGTGGAGGGTAGACTTAGCCTGGGCCCCCAGCTTCAGCATCAGCCCAAGGTGAAGCCAGCTTCCCCCAAACCCAGACAAGGCCAGCCTCCCTCCCCACGTCCCTCTGCTGAGGCCCACACACCTGCCACGATGACGGAGGCAAAACCAAAGAACATCCCCAGCGCCATCTTCTGCAGAGCCGAGGGCAGCAGATTGCACCGCAGCAGCAAGGGATCAAGCAGGTGGTCCTTCACAGGCACCAGGATCAGTACCACCACCACGTTGGCCAGAAGGAGCCAGGCTTCCGGGATCTGCTAGCCAAGACAGGCAGGCTAGCAGAGCGGAAGGAGCTCCGAGCTGGAGCGGGGAGACCCGGACTCCGGATGGTCCCCGGACCACCCAGAGTCAGCCACTTCCTCGCTCTGGAAGACGCTTCAGCTGTGTAACTGAGGGCGGGACTAGCTCAGCGGCAGCAAATAGGTTCCTCTAACTTCTATCAATTGGTAGTGGCTGCCTGGAATCGTTACTGGGCTCAGTCATGATCGATTAGTGATGCCTGCCATGGGCAAAATAAGCTGCTCAAGTGGCGAATATGTCATTTATCGGCCAGCTCTGAAGATCTTTGATTTCATGAATCTTTGAAATGCCAAGGAACTGGTTTGGAAAGTCCTGGTGACAGGACAGGGAGGGGGCATGGCAGAGTTGAGAAGGGGCCCTAGTGCGCCTGATCTGAGGGCCTGGGGCGAACTGGGCAGTGAGGCATGCTCAGGGCAGCAGTGGGTGGGAGCGACCTTGGCCTGAATCTTTGGAGCAGCTGAGCATCTTGGCAGGATGGCTGGGCTGTGGCACAAGCTCACCCATGCCCCTATACCCCGGGGACACCCTGACACTGGGGGAGGGAAGTGTACAGGCAGCTTCATTTCCTCTTTTTCTAGGAGGAAGTCCCCAGCCCGGCTGGAACTGGGGGCTGGACACATGAGTTGACTCCCACCTTATAGCCGCTGCCCTGGGCTCCCAGAGCCTCGGAGCTGTAGCCAGGGTAGTCTGGGAAGATGTTGGGGATGAGGAGGTGAAGACCTTGCAGGACATACGTGGACTGCATCTGCCAAGAGAGGTGGAGGGGAAGCTGGAACAGGGCCGACCACCTCACTTCCAGCCCCAGGAGGCCCCAGTCCCCAGGTAGGCCTTCCTCAGCAGCAGCACAGGGCAGCTGCTGCCTCCCCTGGCTCGGGGGAAAGTGACCTCCCCCCTCCCCCCTGCTCCAGAGCGGGCTTGGCTGGGGAGCTGCCTTTGCTCCATTCCCGGGTCCGTGACTTGCACGTGTGGCCTTATTCCAAAGCTGGGCACAGCTGGTTGGATCCACACGTGTCTCCAGGGCCTGGCACAGAGCAGGCATGGATAAATGTTTGTTGACATGGGAAAACAATGACATGGCTGTCCCCACGGGGAATGCTCATCTGACACAGAGGCCAAGCTGAGCCCCACAGGTTGACACAGCCAGGAAATGTGCAGGCACTGACCCACCGGAAGGGCTCTGGACACGGTGACAGGTGCAGGCATTACCCCTGTAGTTGTTACATCACGAAGAGGGTCCAGGAGAGCCCCACAGGAGGGCCTGGGGCTGGGGAGGGCACTTGGGTGGCTTTGCGCAGCAGCTATTTATCAACTAGTACGGAAGGATGTCATTATCCTAACAAGTGGCCTGACTGTCATGGACACACACACATTCCTGCCATGTCCCTGTCCCATCATGCACACCTTCTACCTCTGTGCCACCCCCAAGTAGCAGGCTGGCCCTGCTTGACTCTCATCTTCTGCAGCCTGAAATCAGGATCCTGTGAAGGGGATATGGGAGGCAATGACCTTGTGGTCTGGGGATTGGGGTTAGGCGGCTACCACCCTATACACACACAACCATGCACACCCCCCACCCCACTAATAGATTATCAAACCTGGCTGAGTATCAGCATCCTCTAAGAAGTTTATTATGCTGGAGAGGGCTCCCAGCAATTCTCTTTCAGTTCTGGGGTGGGACTTGGGAATCCGTATTTTTTGAAAGCTCTGCAGGTGATTCTGAGGCACAGCCAGGGTGGGGAACCACTGTTCTAGAGTACTCGGTGCCCCGAGCTTGCCCCTAGCTTGCTGTGGGGACTTGGTCAACTGGTAGACCTTCTCTGGGCCTCAGTGGCCAAGTCTAGAGAATCTGAATTCTATGAAGCTGCTAGAGTCTTTGCCTAAGCCCCTCATTTTACACATGAGGGAACTGGCCAGAGAGATGGGGTCACATATTCTGTCTCCAGAGCTCCTGTGCTCTACCACCCAAGGGAGTCTGGGACGGCTTTGTGCCAGGCCCACACCAGCTGCTATGGAGCAGCAGTTCACTTGGTGAACCCCTTCCCCTCTTTCCGCCTGCCCCAGGCTTCTACAGTGACAGATGAGACCAGTAAGGGGACTAGGGAGCCAGCTGTCCCAGAGCAAAAGGATAGGCGTACTCACCTGGAAGTACACCATCCAGTAGGGCACCAGGGTCACCATGACGGGCAAGATCTTCACCAGCACCCGGAAGTTGGCCATGTCTTCTTGGGCAGAAGGTCCAGGCTGGTGAGACCTCTGGTCAGGCAGCAGCTGGGCGCCTTCAGGGTCTCTATGGGGCAGCAGAGAAAACGGCAGCTGTCATTACCATCACCATGGCCACTGTGTTCACCTCCACCATTGTCTCTTAATTTAACCCTACGATCTCCTAATTTAATCCTACTCCCCGATCACCAGTTATCACAGCCTTCCTCTCCAACGTTCACCCCTTCCATGCCACCATTGGCACCACCTTCGCCACTATCACTGTCACCACCAATGCCAGCATCTTCATTGGCATCACCGTTAGGAAGGTGATCACTGTCACCAAAGCCATTCTCTCCGCGGGGTTTTTGTGATTACTGTCACCGTTCTTCCCAGTGCGGGCACAGCCACTGTCAATACGATCACTACCATCTCCTTTGCAGCAATGGTGGCTGATCAAGACCCATTCCAACCCTCAGCTGTGTTCCCTTGGACCCCGAGGGAAGTTCAGACCAGAGATCGTGCTGAGTGGTCTTGGGGGATTTTTTTTTCTTATAGCATCAATTTGCCATGGCAACCAGGGAAGTCCCAGTCCATGCCTGACTCGGAGAGAGGCTGCCATGGATTCGTTAGGCTGAAATGACCCCACTTGCCATCTCCAAGTCCATCCTCCTCACTGTGACAGCCCTTTCCCTACATGACAAGGAGATAGGGAGTGGACAGGTAGAAGTCGAGGGAAGGTTATTAGGGGACAGGACAGATCCACCACTGTGCAACCTTTACCCTCTGCCCTTTGTCCTGAGGGGTTTCTGATCCCTTCTTACCTAAGAGCCTCACCTCATCCTTTGAGATTCTAAAAGGTTGGTCATTTCCAAAGACGGCCACCATCAGCCTCTCTCCCCCTGTGCATGATGCCACTCCGCCAACGGGTGGAGTTTGCCCCCTGCCCTTGGATGCGGACTGGCCTTGTGACGGAGCGGACCGAGGGAAGAGGCCCGGTATCTTCCGCTTCCTTCGCCTCGCAACCTCCGCTCCTGGAATGTTCACTCCCTCCTCTCGCAACCCAGACACCTTGCTCTGAGAAGCTCCAGCCACATGGCGAGGCCACATGAAGAGGAACCCAGGTGCCCCCACTGCTAGCCACCATCACCTGCCAGCCACATAAGTGACCATCTTGGAATGCTGTAGCCCTTTCAAGCCCCTAGATGACTGCAGCCCTCGGTGACATCACGAGAAACACAGAACTGCCTGGCTGAGCCCAGTCACCCACAGAATTGGGGGAGGTAATGAAAGGGGGTTGCTTAAGCCACTAAGTTCTGGGGTGGTTTCTTAGGCAGCAATGGGTCATTAACACAAATCCCATAGCAAAGCACGGGGTTGGGGGAAAGCGTGTGGGACTCCCTCTCCAGCCAGATCCGACTGACAGGAGCTGTACGTGCCTCCACGGGCTGGAGACAGGTTTGTTTAGCAAAAGTAGTCAATTAAGTTCAGGAGAGGAGAGGCAAAGGGAGCCACTGTCCAAGTACAAGGCCATTCAGAACTTTCCTCCTGTGGATGCCAGCTGCTGGGGGAAGAGCCAGTTTGGATGGTTGTCAGGCTTTCTTATACTTAATGTCAGCAGCGTGTAGGATTACTTATCTTATACCCTAATAACCTTCACTGGTACCATCGTCGTCATCATCACCACCTCTACTGCCATTGTGAGCACCATTGACAATGTTTATCTTCATGGTGGCTGCCAACACCGTCCTTCTTCTTTATCCCCACCATCACTGTCAAGGCCATTAATATCCTCACACTTTCTACAATTAGCCCACGGCCGATTCCACCCCCACCACCTTGACCTCCATGGCCCTCCTCAGTCACAGTGGGCAGCTCCGGCAACCTGGAGAGCAGGTCACCCTGAAGGGTTGCCAGTGGAGCTGAACCAGAACATCTCCCCACTGGACCCTGGTGGCCCCCTGTGCCCAGAGCCCCCTCCTTACCTGTCACAGTGTCGGCACCACAGCCAGGGACAGCAGTTTTGGAGAGCAAGTTTAAGCATAGAGGACACTTGGCTGCCCGTAGGGGGTTTGGTGATGAAGACGGGGGTGGCAAAGAGGAAGATGAAGAAGGCCAGGCCCACGCAGCCCACAGGGATGCTGTAGCCCAGCAAGAAGCTGATGTTCTGTTGGATAAAGGACACCACCAGCAGCGACAGCACCGCCCCCACGTTGATGCTCCAATAAAACCAGTTGAAGAAGCGGCGGCTGGCGTGGTGGCCGAGATCCATGACCTGCCGGGCAGGGGTGAGAGTGAGGGCCCAGCAGGTCCACGGGCACACTGCCACGACGTGCTCTCTGTACCTGCACCCCCCCCACACACACACACACACAGACACGGACACATTTCTCGGGTCAGTGAGCAGGTATTCCGGCTCTTCCCTAGGGACTGATCACCAAATAGACGCTCAGTAAATATTTGTTGAATGAATGAATAAGCCCTTCTCTTGGGAGTCACTTGTTAATGATCAGGACATGTTGGCACAGCTGTTTCTTCATGCCCGTGACACACATTACTTTTTTATTGTCACCAAGTCGTGCACACAACAGATGTCTCTGATGCCACTTTGTTCATTTTGGGTTGATTTATCCCTTTGTCTCTGAGTGAGTAACCTGCAATATGCATCACCTTCCTAATCAGAAGGAAGCCCATAGAGGTATCAGGTTTGTTCTGCATTATTAAATGTGATGTGTGCATATTACTGAAAGAACAGTTAGAAGTCTAATCGGGAATTTCCTCTGAGTTTGGAGATGCAGAGCTTTCTATTGTGGCCCACCCCTCGCCCACGACTTGCCTCCCTCTGATGCATATGCCCGGTCAAACCAGGCTGGCATAACAGGGAATGCAGAGGTGGTCCCAGACAGAGCCCCAATGGAGGGAGGAAAAAGTCCTCAGGCCCCCCAGCAAGGGCAGAAGGGGTGAAAACCTTTACCCAGGACAGGAACCAATCTGCAGCCGTCGGGCCCCGGGCCCCCTTCTGGTCTGCTGGCTCGGGTCAGCCGCCCCTGCTGCCCCCACGTCCCTCAGGCCCTGGTCCCAGCTTCTGACTCAGCAGGGCTGGGGCAGGGCCCGGACACCTGCATTTCTAAAAAGCCAGGAGGACGGGGGTCACTTCTCTAGATATATGATTCTGCACAGTTAAACCCATAACGCTCTCAGGGACCCCCAGCTCTCAGGGACCCCCAGCTCTGACTCCCTCCCTCTCCTTTGACCCAGAGACACCCGCTGGCCAGGAAGAGGCCGCGAGCCTTACTTTCTGTAGTTGCACTGGGGGGAAGGTAAGCTTGTGTCCCTTTTCCAGGTGTAAAACGGTAATCTATAGAGATGCAGGTGCGTTTAGGCTTGCGTTCTCCTGATGCCGAGGGGTCCTCTCGGGAGGGCGAGGCATGGGCATATCCACACACTGAGAATCGGGGCTCGCAGGCCGAACTTGAAGTCCCATTACGAGTTGCCACTTTTCGTTTCTTCACTGGATGTAAGTGAACATGGCCGTGGCAACTCCAAGGGCAGCCCGGGCAGCCCGTTCGGGGTGTAAATGAGCGCTTGGTGGGGCATGATGGATGGCCCTTCCAGAAACCGGCAGTGCGTTAAACGCGCGGGTCCCGGGGATAGCTGTCTGCCAGGTGGGGCCAAGCCCTCCCACCTGCGAGTTCCCCATCTGACTGCCCCCCTGAATTCGCAGCAGCCCCTCACTGCTCTCGTGTGCCCACTCTTGTTACCCGCACCCACTCTCTGCACTCTAGCCAGGAGCCATTTGAAAGAACGCACATCCAATGATGTCCCTCCTGCCACAGATCACGTCCGCGTTTCCGATCCGTTCTAGGGGTCAGGCCCACGCCCCTCAGGCAGACTTCCGGTGTGGCCTCGAGCCCAGCCCACTCAAGTCCATGCCCCGTTAGCGGGAGAATGCACAGGAGCTGTTGTCACTGCTGATGCCACTGGAGGCTCTGCCCAGTGGCCTGGACTTGAGGAGACTGGTCCTGCCAACAGGAGGAGGGAGAAACAGGAGGCACTGGATGGCTGAGACCCTCTAGAGGTCAAGGGCACAGATTAAGGGCACCTGGGGGTATGGCAGGATGTCAATGAATGAGAAGAATTAAGGAAAGGTGAGAGATTCCTTTTGGCAGATAGTGGGGTCTCCTGATCTGAAGGAAGGTCAACGGTGGCTAAGAAACAGACAGGGCTGCTCTGGGAGCACCAAGTCCCCCATTATCAAAGGAACCTTCAGTAAGTCCTTGGCAAGGACACTGGAATCTGTGTTGGGTGCTGGATGGTGGGTGGCAGTCGGATGCAATGGTTTTTTTTAAAAAAATCCCCTTTATGATTCTAATACATGCAATTAAAGGACATTTGAAAAGCAGGGACTATTGCGGGGAAGCACCATTAGATCACACTACTGCTGTCCTTTTCTCCAGTTTGTCCCCTTAGGTTGACACCTCATCTTTTCACCTGGCCGCAGCCACCTTCTGCGTGGAGCTGTGTATCTGCTTTTGCTCATTAACAGCGTACGTGCTCGCTTTAATCCGAGTACACATCATTTACAATGACTGCCTACTATCCCACTGAGTAGAGCTACACTGAAATACAGCCAAATGTGTTCGTCCTTTACTCATCCATGTAGCAAATATTTATTGAATGTCTCCCATGTGCCATGCTCCGTCCAAAGGGTCCAGAGAAAGGCTCAGAGGTTCAGGTATTCGCCCAAGCGCCCCTTAGCTAGTGAGTAGCAGAGCTGGGTCGGCACCAGGCTGCCTAACTCCACCTCTGGCCCAGCTGGTGGGAAGAGGCTTGCCCTCACCCCCGCCTCCAGATCCCCCTAACAGGTAAAGAAGGGGCCCACGGTGAGGCCCGAAGCCCAGCTATCCTTACCCTGCTCCTGACCTGCGCTCTCTGTGACCTCGGACAGGGTGATCAGGGTCCTGAAACCCTAGCGTCCTCATCTACACGAAGGACATAATAGTATTACCTACCTAATGGGCAGTTGGGAGGATGACGTGAATGAAAACACTGAGAGAGGCACCCGGTCAGTCAGAGACGGCCAAGGACGGTCACTGCCAGTTGCCATCGCTATTGTTAGAGTGAGCAGGCCCCTCCTTGCAGATAAGGAACCTGGGCCCGGTTTAGGGAAGCGGTCTGCCCGAGGTCACGCGGGGCGCCCCCTGCCTGACTCGGGCCGGCCGGCCCGGGCTTTCCCTCCCGCAGCCCGCGATGCGGGCGGCCGTCCCTCACCTGCCACTCACCTGGTCGGCCCCGAAGGAGGTGAGGTTGCTCCTCACAGAGCTGGCGGCCAGGGCGAGCAGCAGCAGGCCCACGTAGAGGGTGGGCGCGCAGTAGGGGGAGGGCGCCGGGCGCAGGCAGGCGGGCGAGGGGCAGGCGGGCCCCAGCGGCGACTCGGGCCTCGGGCCGCAGAACGACAGGCGGCCGTCGCGGGTGGCGGTGGCGGGCAGCAGGCTGGCGGCCAGCAGGTACAGCAGCAGGCTGAGCGCGATGGCGCGGAAGCGGCCCAGGTACACGTCGGCCAGCCAGCCGCCGACGGGCGCCAGCAGGTAGGAGGCGCCCAGGAAGACGAGCGCGGCGCGGGACGCCTGCTCGCCGGCCCACTGGAAGGTCTCGCTGGTGAGGTAGAGCACGAGGTTGCCCGCGACGCCGAAGAAGGCGGCGCGCTCCAGCGTCTCCACCAGCAGCACGGCGGCCGCCGCCACCCGCCGCCACCGTCGGGGGCCCCGCGGCCTGCGCGCCAGCAGCGCCCGGCGCTCCCCCGGCCCGCGGGGCATGCCGCCGCCTCCGGAGCCTCCGCGGCCGCTCGCTTCTTCTCCACGCCCCGAGCTCCCTCTTGTCTCCCCGGTGACCCCCACAGCTCAGTGCCCTGTGTCGCCTCCTCGGGTCCCTCTGCCGTCACCCAGATTCTGCCCCCCCCACCCCCAATTCTCAACTCTCTCCTCTCCCCTCCACCCACCGCGCTCTTCCTTAACCCCCTCCCCACCTCTCACCCCTTCTCTGCCCCTCCCCTTCCTCCCTATTAATAGTTGGTCTCCCCGGTTGGCCGCCCTTTCTTAACTGTTGTCCCCTCCCCTGGGACACCTGGCTCGCCCCTCCCCCACCGCCTCCCTGACCCCCCGAGGGCCTCCCCGGCTCTCCCGTCCAGGGTCCCCTTGGCGCTCCCTCCGGGCTCAGCCTCCGTTCAGCTCTCTGCTTCTTGAGAAATCCTGGGAGCCCCTGCCTTCCCCTTTCACTGCTTCTGTGGCCGCGCCGCGTCACATGGTGCCCTGGGGTGTTTAGGAGAAACGAAAGCCCGGGTCACAGGTCCCTGCCCGCCCAGCTTTCTAAAAATCTCCCTTCTCTGCCTGTGCGCCCCCGCCCCCTCGCCCCTCGCTGGATCCTGGAGGAACATTCCCCATCTTTCACTTTCATTTCTCCAACATTTGCTGCATCCTCTTCCAACCACTATCCCAAACCGAAAGGGCAGAACTGGAAAGGCCGCACGCAGGGTTTGGTCCCACCTGCTCAGCTCTGAGATGCAGAGACTGAGGCCCAGGGGCGGGTGGGGGGTGGGGGTGTGGGTGTGACTGGCTGGTGGGAACTGACCTCGGGGTAAACCACTGCCCCGGCTCCTCAGTGACAGGGGAAGAGGGGAAGCCCTCAAAACGCAATTCAGATTGTGCAAATGCCGGGGCGAGGGAGGAAGCAGCGTCATCAGCCAGAAGCGCGTGGCACCCGAGAGCGCCCACAAGGGGGTTGAGATTGAGAGAGACAGGGACTTCACACTAAATCACAGTCAGACCTCAGCACGCCCCTCCTCGGAGCCCTGCACCCCAACCCAAAAGCCCATCAGAGCCTGAGCCCTGCCCTCCCTCCACGGCAGCCCCATGTCCAGCCACACCGACCTTTCTGGTCCCCTCAGTGCTGAGCCCTTCCTGCCCCCCGGACCTTTGTCTCCGCTGTCTCTGCTGCCAGAACGGCTCATCCTCTAGGTCACGGCACGGCCGGGCCCTTCTCCTTAGGTCACCGCACGGCCGGGCCCTTCTCCTTAGGTCACCGCACGGCCGGGCCCTTCTCCTTAGGTCACCGCACGGCCGGGCCCTTCTCCTTAGGTCACCGCACGGCCGGGCCCTTCTCCTTAGGTCACCGCACGGCCGGGCCCTTCTCCTTAGGTTTCGACTGAAACGTCTCCTCTTCAGCGAGACCTCCCGGATCGTCCCATCTAAGCAATTGCCTGGTGGAGTCTCAGCGCCTTCACCCTGTCACATTGTCCCGTTTTAATGTCTTCGGAGCACGTAAAACTCAATTACTGGGTTATTGTTTTTCCCAGTAGAACAGACATTCCATCCGGTCAAAGACTTTGTCTAACTTATTAAAAATAATTTAATTTTTTAGAGAGTTTTAGGTTTACAAGGAAACTGAGAGGGAGGTACAGAGATTTCCACACGCCCCCTGCCCCCACACATGCCTAGTGTCCCCCGTGTCACCATCACTCACCAGACCCGTCCCTTTGCTTTTACCAGGCATGAACCGACACGGACACGTCACCGCCACCCAGGGCTCACTGGGACCGCTGTGTGCTCTGCGGGTCTGGACAACCGAGAAGTGACGTGCGTCCGTGGTCACAGCATCGTGCGTGTGTCCCCGCCCTGACACCCCCTGCTGCTCACCCCTCCCCTCACCCCCGCCAGCCCTGGTCCTCTCACTGCCTCAGTTTTGCCTTTTCCCGAATGTCGTGTAGTTGGAATCCTACCGTAGGCCCCCCCCTCAGACTGGCCTCTTCCCCTTAGTCACGTGCGTGCTGGTTATCTGTAAATCTTCTCTGGCGAGGTGTCTGCTAAGGTCCTTTGTCTCATTTTGTAATCAGGTAGTTTTCCGTTGAGTTTTAAGTTTTCTTTGGGTATTTTGGATAACAGTCCTTTATTCTTTATTCCTTTGCATGTTTTCTCACAGGCTGTGGCTGGTTTTCTAATTGTCTTGATGCTGTCTTCTGCAGAGCAGAGTTTTTAACGTTAATGAAATGCAGCTATCAATTATGTATTTCACGGATCATCTCTTCGGTGTTGTATCTAAAAAAGCATCACCCAAGGGTGTATAGTTTTGTGCCTATCTGCTGGTTTTATCGTTTATGGTTTACATTTAGGTCTATGTTCCATTTTGAGTTCAATTTGGTGACGTCTGTGTCTAGGTTCATTTTCTGCATGTGGCTGTCCAGTTGTTCCAGCACCATTTGTTGAAGAGACTTGTCTAACCTTTCCCTGTTTTATGCCCAGTGCTGCCCAGTGCTTGGCAAACAGGTGGCACTCAATAAACATTGATGGCACAAATGAATGGACAGAGTGTCCCAAGCCAAGAACTGTAAGAATAGCATCAGGAAGGCTAAATGCTAACATAAATGGAATCTTTGTGAAATCGGTAGATATCACCCAAAACGGGGCTGTTAACATTTTGTACCAGTAAGAAGCCAAGCTGTGACGAATGGGACAAGTCAGAGCAGGAGTGAGGCACAGTGCAGGGTGGTGGCCAGAAAGCAGCACCTCCACCCTCATTCCATTCCAGTTACTTCAGTCAGGGTCAAGTGGGCAGAGACAGGGGTCTCCTAGCCCTTAGCTGCCTCCACCTGTACTTGGAGGAAGCTCAAGATCACCAAGGTGTGCTGACCAAATGTGTGCCCATCAGACTCAGCCCTGTCCTGTCTTGGCAAGGGCACTAGGGCAGTGACTATGACAAATGCCATCCCTGCCAGCTGAGCCTTGCATAGGAGAGTGCTGACTGCCTCCGGTGACCTTCAGGGTGTGGTAGGTGAAGGGAAACTCCTCTAGCTGCCATGTGGCCGGGAGGCAAAACCCAGGAGAGGAAGCACTGAGGAGAGAGGAGCACAGTCTCTGTCTGTCTCGTCTCCACGCCCGAGGGGTGTGGGGCCAAGAGCTGGGGTGAGGCGGCTCGGGTAAGTCCGGGCACCTGCTCGGCCGGGGAGAATTGGTGTCTTGCAGACAGAGGAAGTCAGCTTCGGAAGGTAATCGGGACTCTCAGCAGGCGTGAGTTTAACATTGATTACCCATGTAAGGGGGCCGGCCAGCAGAATTTTAGTACCGAGGGGACCCAGGGCTGGTGGCCTGTGACCATAACCACAACCCACAAACACATGTGATTTGGCCTGGATCGCATCTGGCCATGACGTGTGAAGTGTGTGTTCTTGCTTCTGTTATGACTTTTTAATTGTAAAAATTGTTTAAATGGAGTCATTTCCTTATACATTCAGAGATGTTCGCATAAAAAAATATCTAGATTATCTGACTGCTCTGGAGACGGAGGCAGTTCTGGCAGCCCCAGGCCAGCGTGCTTACATGGAGACAAGGGGCAGCCTCCCAGCCCAGTGCGGTGACAGGCCGAAGTGGCCTTGCAGATGTCACAGCTGAGGCTAGTAAAAGGTGCCTTCTCCCCTGTACATCTGGCTGCAGCTACCACTGAGCATGAGAACACAGAGGCTGCATTTGTACAGGTGAGCATTCACGGAGGGATCGATCAGGCTGGGGCCACTCAGTGGACGTGACTTCCCCCAGGTCCTCCTAACACCACTCTGCTAGGCCAGGTGAGCAATGCGAGGGTATGGTAAGTCCCAAAGTGGCCCCAGTCCCCACCTTCGAAAGCCCAGCACAATTACGTGGTGACACCTAAATCTAATTTCTAACTTACGGGTATGGTTTCTTAGTAACAACCCTGTTGACACAGGTCATATAGTCACTGTCAGCATCACATATGCACAACCTCATTGCAAGTCCGTAAGAATGGCCAAGACGTGGCCCCCACAATGGGGCCAAGATTCTCCTCCAGGCCTGCCACACGCCTGCAGGACAGCTGGGGTTTCTCTTCTACCTGATCAACCCACTCCCTGTACACAGGGAGGGGACCCTGGGCTAGAGGACAGGCGGAAACCAAACACTAGAGCCCACTGGATGACAACAGCACAATAGTCATGAAATAAGAAGGGGCAGAGCAGAGGGAAGGACAGTGACAGCCCTGGGCAATTCCTGGCCTACTGAGCAGGCATCGGTCCACAGCCGTTTCTATGCTGGGGGGCAGGGGGCGGGGGTCACTCCCACCACGTCCTGGTGTATAGCAGGGGCACCAGGAATTGCATTAACTGGCAGCTGCGATGTCCCTGCAGGACTCCCATTCTCGGTGAGCTGTGTGTGGAGCACCCGCAGAGTGCCCTCCTTTGGCTGTATTGCTACCAGACGAGGTTGTGAGCTTCTGCCTCATTGCACTTCCATTACCTCCCAGAGAGCCAGGTGCCCTTAAAGGAGTAGAACAGGAGAGATGGTGGAGGAGGAGGCAATGGACAGACTCTCCCCTCGAGCCCCTGGAGCGGCTGCAGCCCTGCTGACACCTTGACGGCAGACGCCTGGCCACTGGAACCGTGAGGGAATCAGTTTCTGTTGTGCAAGTCACCGCATGTGTGGTCATTTGTGACAGCAGACACAGGACACTAACACAGAAGAGCTACGTCATCAGTGAGTGTGCTTTGACTGCTGAACATTGTTATCCAAGATTCAAGTTCATTTTGGTGCTCTCAACGCTGTGGGTTCCATTCCCAGCCAGGGAGCGAAAAAAAAAAATCCCATGGGAGAATTTATGAAAGAGGCCATTGATGTGGATGAGGGTGACCCCATTTACAGATCTCACGATGCTGGGTTAGTAAAAACTTGGCCCGTGAACTCCAGACACCAGAAGACACCCCAGGGCAGCTCTAGATGGATACAGTGGACAGACCTGAATGGCAGGCGCTCTTCTTAGGGCCCCCAGGCCCAACTGGAAAGGGCCAGGAATACGTGGCTGAGCAGTAGCAGGACAAAATAAGCCTTGGGGATTTTCACCAACGGTGCATTCAGGATGAGTCAACAATGTTTGGAGCCACCTAGGCCACAGCGTAACAGTGATGAGATGATAGTGATTGTTTTTTCCCTAATTTTTCAGAGTTCCTCTAATGTGGTTCTAAGGCTTTGATTATTACCCAGCGGCCCAATTTGGTATCAGGGGCTGTCACTGCTCAACTCCAGGCCCTATCTGCAGTGTTGGGTTCGGCAGGCACCACACTTAAAGGTTCAATGGGGAGTGATTGGGATGGGGAAAGGCCTTGAACTCCAGCCCGTGGGAAAGAAGAGACAACCGGGCAGCATGTCCCAGTTGCCAGATCTCCCCTAGGCTGCCCCTTAATGGGAGCTTCTATGTCTCGGGCAATGCTTAAGAGAAGGTCTAAGTGCAGCGGTGCCTTAACCTTTTTGTCACCAGGTACCGTTTTCATGGAAGACAGTTTTTCCACAGAGGGACCTGGGGGCGTGGAGGGATAGAGTGCGCAACCCAGACCCCCCCGCATGCGCAGTTCACATTAGATTCTCCTGTGAGAAGCTCGTGCCACCGCTGATCTGACAGGAGTCGGAGCTCAGGCAGTAATGTGAGCGATGGGGAGAGGCTGTCAATACAGACGGAGCTTCGCTCGCTCGCTCTCCTGCAGCTCGCCTAATAGGCCACAGACCCCAGGGGTTGGGGACCCCTGATCTAGGATGTTCAAGGTACCAGCTCTCAGCTCTGAGTACCGTGGCCCAGTCTTTGAAAACACCAGTCCTCAAAGTGAGGTCTGTGGACCCCTATGAGTCCTTGAGATCCTTTCAGGGATCTACGAGGTCAAAACTGTCTTTGTAATAAGTATTAAGACATAAGCTGCCTGGTGCAAACGCAATGATGGGTAAAACGCCGAGTGGCTCAGCATGAATGAAAGCACTGGCATTAAACTGTACGCGTCCGAGTAGCCGTTGGCCTCATCACCTCCATGCACTCAGAGGAAGAACAGGGAAAACATTGCTAGTTACTTAGGAATGTCTTCAACGAAGCAGTTCAGGTTGCGAATGTTATTAAATCACAGTCCTTACCTACCTGTGTCTTTACTATTCTATGTGACAAAGTGAGGAGTCCACATCCAGCACCGATGCTGAACACTGAGCAGGTGGGACTGGTGCAGATTTGCCAGCTGAATGGCTGGTGTTATTGTTTTTCTTTTCTTTTCTTTCTTCCTTTTTTTCCCTTTTTCAATGGAACTCCATCTTTACTTGAAATGATAGTTATTCAGATTGAGGACCTGGCAGACAATTTTTTGAAAATGAATAAAGTGAGCCTGTCACTTCAAAGAAAACAACTGACCGTATTTGTTGCCAATGAAGTAATGGGAGCTTTTGAGTAAAAATTCGAATTTTAGGAAACTTGTATCTGCCACCCTGATTTTGACAGCTTCCCAATACTTTAAGTCTTCTGATGGGATCAGAGATGATATTAATGCATGTGATTTCTTTTTGATATCGGATAAGGAAATATGTCAACATTTGGAGGGTCTGCATAACTCTGTGAGCCAGCGGGTTCCAAAATGACTGAGGCATGTTTTACAAAATCATGAATGGATGAAAGAGCCCTTCAAAGCAAGAGATAGGAGTAATTCAACAGTATATTACAGTTCACTGGTATGATTTCGGATTCCGTATTGCGACTAACCTTTAGAAACCATCACGTGCCAAATGTTGTATTATCAGAGGAGAATATCTAAAATTATCTTAAAAGGCTCTAAAAATACTTCTCCTTTCTCTAATTACACAACCAGGTGGCCAGATTTTTTGTACTTCAAACAAAACAACCTGTCTCAACAGCCAAAATGAAGAAGCAGATATAAGAATCTAAGACTCTCCTATAAAGTCAGACATTAAAGAGATTTGCAAACATGTAAGACAATGATACTCTTTCTTTTGGTTTGGAATATGTAGCAATTTTTCATAAAAAGTATTATTTACACTGACATGAAGTGAGTTTATCATTGCTATTTTTTAAATGAATTAAATAAATACTTTAAATTTCTCAGTTTAGTTTCTATTATGGTAAGTATTCACAGATAGAACCCACGTGAATGAAAGTGATTTGGATCCTTGATAATTATTAAGAATATATAGGAATCTTGAGACCACCAAGTGGGAACTACTGCCCTCCGTGTGCTGCAAGTTGGGAGATAAACCCCACAAAGGTATAGGTGCCTACCATATAGGGGAAGATTTTAGAGAGCCAAAGGTCTGGGGCATGCTGGGACACTGCCTCTAGGGTAAGGAATAAGCTTTTGCACCTTGCACCCCCTCCCACAAAGAACAGGGCGCGGTACATATAGTGGCCACTTTGGAGTTTGAAGCCTATACTGTCCTTGGGATTTCTGTTCTGACCCATTGATCGTGTGACTCGAGGGGCTGCCAGTTCTGAGTGGAGCCCAGGCTGTACAGCAGGTCCAAGCAGTAGCATAAGCAGCTGTGCCACCCTGGCTATGAGATCCATATAGTCCAGTCATGGAGAGACATCCAGATGGATAAGGACGCTGTGTGGGGTCTCTGGAAGGCTCTAATGGGGGAGAGCTTGCAGTACAAACTGCTAGGGTCCTGGAGCAAAGCCATGACTCCTGCAGCGGAGAGCTGCTTGTCATTTGAAGGTCATCTCCTGGGCCCTGATAGAGACTTGTGCCTGATGATGAGCCACTAAATGGCTAGGTGACCTGAGGCTCCGTCAGGAGCGAGGTATGATCATATACAGCAGGTGAGCTCTAGGAAAGCAACATGATTCATTCATTATACAGCGGCTTCAGGCCCATACAGGTCCAGAAGCCACAAAAGACTCTGATGGGTGATTTTTATGTGTTACTTGACTGGACCATAGGGTGCCAAGATATTTGGTCTAAAATTATTCTAGGTGTGTCTGTGAGAGTGCTTCGGGGTGAGATGAACATGTGATTGGTAGGCTGAGTAAAGCAGACGGCCCTCCCCGATGTGGGTGGGCCTCGTCCAGTCTATTCAAGGTCTGGGTCTGATTTTATTGGTCACTTTGCTCCAGCTCTAGTCTTTGCCCCATTAAATTGAAGCTCTTGGCCACCTGGGATCAGCATGCACTTCAGGGCAACCTCTGCTTCTGCTGTCAATTGTCTCTGGGTTTGTGCTCGTGTCATTTTTTACCTCTGATAATTATCCTTCATTTCCTGCCACCTCAGCTATGCAATTCTAAACATGTTTTTAAATATTTTTATCCAGGCCTTTGCTTTTTTGGTGTTTTGTTTCAGGAGAACTTTTCAACTTCTGCTGTTTACTATATTGCCAGAAACGAAAGTCTAGCCGTCATTCCTGGCCCACTCAAACGTGTGTGTCTTAGGTCTCTGCTCATCAGCAGGAGACCTCCCAAGATGTTCCTCTTACCCTGGCTTGCGGTTTGGTCACCGTGTTTGTGACCTACATGCTCCTTGAGGGCAGGCATGTGGTTCCCTTTCTTCACTTTCTGCAGGGCCCATTCCAGAGTTCCCCGCACCGAGGTTTCTCTAAGTGTCAGTTGAATGAAAATTGCACCCGGAGGCCGGTGGCACCCATCCACCGCCTGTGCTACCGGAGACCTTCCACAAGAGGGCAGTCTCCGCTGGTGCCGCTGCCCATTCCACCCGCAGGGTGGGCGGGGTTTACGGTGGGCGGAGCCTGGCTCCCTGCGGCTCCCAGACCTGAAACATCCTTCGTGCCCTCCAGAAGGTACCCAAGGGAGGGATCGTCCCCATTCCACTGGTGGGGAAATGAAGACAAGCGAACATGAGGGAAGTCTCAGGCCTGGACAGGTGACTCTGAGATGGGGTCCAAAAGAGCCAGGACAGAACCCTGGACTCAACATCTTCAGGGGTTCTGCTAGGACCAGAAGTCCTTTGTTCACACAACAACGTTTATTCAGCATCTCCTGTCGGCCCCACAGGGAACGGTGAATTCAGCACGTGCCTCCTTCCCAGTGTCCAGTGCAGCCCAGTGGACACGGCAGTGTTTCCCAGCCAGCCCTGGGCTTCCTGCCTCCCCCTTGCTCCTGCCGCTCCTGGCCCCAAGGCCTCTCCACCATCGCGGCCTGTTGAAATCCTGCTCACCCTTCTGGGCCCAGCTCCCAGGCCTGACTCCTGTAAAGGAATCAACAGCCAGCCCAGGCCCCGGGGCATGGGGGACAGGGCACTGGACTCTACTGTGCCCTGTCGGGACGGCTCCAGCCAGCAGAATAGGTGGGGGACAAACCATCTCTCAGGCCCTTCCCAACGTAAGATTCTTTGAGAGACAATGGAAGCTCCCCCTCTCAGAAGCACAAGACCCCACCTACCTTCTGCCCAGCCATCGGTGCTCCCGAGGACAAGCTCCCCTTGGGGGCTGGGTTGCAGGGACTAGGACAGACCATGGGTCCCTCATTCACCCTTCCAACATGTAGTGATTGAGCACCTACTATGTATCAGGTCTCCAGAAACGAGGCCTGTGCCCTCCGCCTCCCTTTCCCTTAGGGGAGGTGTGTGTGTGTGTACGTCTCACTCTGTGACTCTTGGGCTTCAGCCAGACTTGGTGGGCTCCCAGCAGAGGCAGCTGGGCGCTCCCGACCAGCCCCTAGAGCACCAGCCTGGCTTCCTGGAGACCAAAACCACAAGTAGAGCACAGAGGCGTGAGAGGCACTCACAGGCTGGGTCTGGCCGCATGCGTGCAACAGCGCTTCTCTCGCAGACGGGAAGACACAGACAGGAGCTGCAGAGGGCAGAGCGGGTGTGAGGGGCGCGCGGCTGCCATGTCGCCCTCCTGGCCCTAGGTCGGCACTTCCCAGCAGTCAGCGATGGCGCCAGACATGTGGCTCTTCTTCGTGACCGCCGGATCGCTGACGGCAGCCCTCTCAGGTAGCACCCCTGCCCCACCTCCTGTCACCCCCACGGGCAGACCTGGGTCCTGGCCTCTTGGACTCCTTCCTGGTTGGTTTTTCCCACACTCACCTCTCTAGAGCCTTTTAGCCAAGACTGTACTCGGGTACCAGGAAGGCCCCAGCTGTGCCAACAGCATCAGCGCCCTGAGAGGGTACAGGAAGCCCCCTGGAGGGACCGGGGCTATGCCTGAGCAGTGCCAGGCGGGTTCCTGAGGCTGAGATCTTGTGGGTAGCGTGTGTGCCATCTCACCAACAGGTTCCCAGGGTCTGAGGAGGGCGACACCTCCCGCCCATAGGTTCGGGAGCTCCCCCAGCCCCTATTTCCAGTTCGCTCTCAGGAAGGAACCTTCCAGAGAGATAGAACCGCTGGTGATTGTGTTTTCAACCCCAAAGCTGAGGCTCTGTGCTCGCTCGCCAGGCTCGTACCACTCACAGTGAGCAGTCCCGAAACCGATTCTGGAACTCAAGGTCACTGATGGCTCTGGCACAGCCACTTGGAGTAATTTAGGGCACAAATGAAGAGGAAGGTTCTTGCAGGCCGCCTGCCCTCGTCATGGGTTCTCCGTGGGTGCCAGGGCCCCCTCATGACCTGGGCCGGGGAATCAGGGGGCCAGGAGGTCTGGGCGCTGGGCTGTGCTCATCGGGTGCAGTTGGCCTCAGCTGAGTGCGGGCTCCAAGCTGGCAGGAGCTGGGCAGGGATCCAGAGATGCAGAGGATCTGGCCTCAGTTGGGCACTTACATTTGGGGGAGGGAGAGACTGTTGTGGAAACAGAATTCTGGGCCAAGGGAGTCTGGGTCCACCTGGCAGCGGGGATGCCGTGTTTTCAGTTTGGTGTGAGGGCGACTCAGAGAGGCCCCATCAGGAGAGCCATTCGAGACAGCCGGGAAGACTGGGGGGATTAGGGAACTAAGTGGGGTCCTCCTCTGTCTGCCTCTGCCATGTGCTCTGAACCTCCTGACTGCACACCAGTTCAGGGAGAGCCGCTTAGCTCTGGGAGAGGCCAGGTGTGCGCCTTCGGCCGGTGGCCGTCAGCCTGGCCTGCCTTGCTCTACTAGGAGCACCCAGAACGCAGTCGCCTTCTGCCCCGAGCAGTGGCAGACAGATGGTCAGCGAGCGAGGCCCTGTCTTCCCAATTCCATTGTCCTCGGTTCTCCACGAGGCCCAGCCACTGGCCATGGCTCGGCAGTACGTCTGAGTCTGAAAGCTCCGCTGGCCAGCCCTCCAGGCCCCGGGGAACCGGCCTTGAACAGGGCCTGAACCCCGGGCCTGGGCAGAGCTCGGATCGGGGAGCGACAGGGCCCCCGAGCCAACCCTCCCGTCCTCCCGGCCTTATCCTGATGCTCCTGCCTGGCCCGCCCCTTCCCAGGCAGCGATTTGCTTCTGCATGTTGATCATCAAGCGACTCGCTTGTTACTCATGTAGTTGAGTTTTGAAAGGAAACTTTATGTCACGACTGCAAATGGAAAATCAACATCATGTGCCATAAGTGAAGGGTGAAGGTAAGCAGAAAAGTAAACAGTGGTGAAAACCGATTTTTATTACGTGCTGGCAAAATGTTAGAAGAACATAAAGGCCCTTGAGCCTGCGCCAGCCGGGACCTCAGGGGGTGATAAACACATCGGGCTCCACGCTGTTAGTTTTTCTTGACTTTTTGGGGAGACTGAAAGCACTTTGAGCAGGAAACAGTTTCTTTGATTTCAGTTTAATGGCATTCAGTGCTGCTTCCTTAAACCCTCCTAAGGGTCCCCAGGGGGGTCCTTAGGTCCTGCTGCTGAGTAGTATGGCCTGACAGGAAGGCATTCCAGGCAGAAGGAAACTGTAAGCCAAAGCCCCCCAGGAATAGAGGGGGGCAAAGGGACCCTCTTGTACAGCCAGAGCAAGCTGATGTGGGAGACCTCCCTTCCGCCCTGAACCCCAGTGGAACCCAGATCTGCATGCGAGGTTCTCCTTGGCCAAATAGCGTATTGGGTAGACAAGTCGGGGAAAGGCGACTAGGGCTTCCAAGGAGAAAAAAGAAAGAAAATCAATGGAGAAGAGGGAGGAAAGGGAGCTGGGAGAATGAGGCCCATGAGGAAGTTCCAGGGCCTTCACCCCAAGAGCGGCGTGGGAAGCCCGGTGGGGTTACACCCAGGGGCCACGGGCGGCTGGAGTCTGGCCCTCCTGGGCCCTGACAGACCTGGCCGTGGCTGTGGGCACCGGACGGACCCCTCTTCCCCTCCCACATGCAGCTCTCCAGCCCCAACCCTGGGCTCCACCCCTGGCCTCACACAGCGACCTCTCTGCCCAGGCTGGTCTGGGCCGTGGTTTGGGCTGCTGAGTGACCAGGGCAGAGACCGGGGCCTAGAGAGCCCTACTTCCCAGTTCTCGGCAGGTGCTCCCTGGCGGCCTGGGTCCATGACCCGTGTGTTCACCTGCCCTCCAGTTCTGTGCCTCGGTTTCCTGGACAACTGGGGATGAAGAGGCAGAAAGAATGAACGAGAAGCCCTTGATTAGGGTCGGGAGACAGGAGGCATTGCCTGGGCCCTGCCTCTAACTCACTGCCTCTAACTCCTCTCTCTGGGCCTGGGTTTCCCGTCAGTGGAGAGGGTGCTTTGGGCACATTGTCCCTGATGGCCCGGTCAGATCTGACACTCTGCGTGCAATGGGATAACAAAGAGCCAGGCCCAGGCCATTCCCGCCAGGGCAGTGCCCGGGCTGGTGACACTAGCTCTTCCTGGACCGTGGCTGATGAGGTCCTCAGAGGCTGTGACGTGCACTGGAAAGGCTATTAGTGGTGACTTTAAAGAAGCCATCGTGGTTTCTTAAATGAACACGTTTTAAAAATCTATTTTTTCCTTAGCCTGTAAGTTCAGTATACAAATCTCATTTTACTTAATAGTTAGTCCTTTTTAACCATGGCTCTCAGGGGGTCTTTGAGTAATATTTCAGTGAATCAGGTTGCACAGAGTAAGCTTCCTGAAGCAGTAAATACCACTTACAAATGTGGCCGATTAAATTGCTCAAATCCGGGCTGTCCGCACACAGCGGCCACTGCACGTATGTTGGGAATGTGGTGGACCAAACTGAGATGTGGTGGGAATGTAAAATGCACACAGATGTCAAAGATGTGTTCAGAAAAATGTACACTGTCTCGTTAATAACTTTTACATGGATTACAGTAGACTGAGTTAACTGGCACCCTGCCAGATAAATTAGTATTATTTCTTGGATTTTTTTTGTTTTTTGCCAGTTGCTTGAGTTCTAGTTAACGGAGAGCCTACTGCACTGAAATGATAATATTTTGAATGTCGGGTTAAATACCTTTTATTATTACAATTGAGTTTACCCATTTCTTTTTAAAATGGGGCTACTGAAAAATTTTAAATGACATCTATAGGTCACATTATGTTTGTATGGGTCAGCACTGCCTTAGCTAGTCTAAGCAACATTTATAAATTTAATAACTTTGATGTGCTGATAGATGCTTCAAACACCTCTAAGAAATGCCTTCCCAAAGATTTCAAAGAATGCTTGAGGTCTGAAAACTAACATAAACAAAGTGCAATTAAGTTCTCTTAAATGTTCTAATATGTGTTTACGGACATTGTCTGATTCTCCTAAAATGTTCAGCTTAAAATTTCAAGTAAAGTCAATGACTCCACCACACATGTGAGAAATTCTAGTGGCCAAATGCTCTCAAACATCACAAACAGGACTTTATTCATCAACACACAGAACTTAACACAACTCACACTTAACACAGGTGTACAAATACTGTGTGTTTTCTGTTGGTTTATTTCATCTCTGTTTTTAAAATTCGAACCTTCCTGGGCTTAAAAGCCGCTCACCGAGAAGAGAATTGCACCATAGCAGGTGACTTGGGATTATTCAGAGCAGGTTCAAGGCCTGAGATGAGGTCAGCTTTTGTTGTTGTTGCTGTTGTTTTATATTTTACTTTATTATTACATTCATTGGGGTGACATTGGTTAGTAAAATTACAGGGGTTCCCGGTGTACAGTTCTGTAATACATGGTCCATGCGTGGCACGGTGCGCTCACCACCCGGCCAGCCCTCCCGTCACCATGTATTGGATCCCTCCTCCCTCTACCTCCCCACCCCCCTTACCCTCCGGTAACACCTAAATGTCTGTCTGTGTCCATGAGTTTGTGCTTCTTTGCTTGTTTGTCCCGTTCCTTTGTTGCTTTCAGTTTTATAGCCCGCAGATGAGGGCAGTCATAAGGTTCTTTTTCTGTCTGACTCGTTTCACTCGGCATGATAATCTCAAGATCCATCCATGTGGTGGCAAATGGCAGTCTTCTGTCGTCGCTTTGCCAACATGTAAGGTGTGATTGTGCTGTGTTGCTGACGGACGTGCAGTGCCTTTTCGTTAGCCCATGTCCCCCAGGTGGGCTGGTCCCTCAACCCACGACCCCTGGATCCAAGTTACACAACCTAATTCTGTATGTCTGCTCCCTACCCGCGCCTCTTCTTAATCGTATCAAATGAACCAATGTGTTTACTATTCTAATCTTTTTTCTTTCTTTCTTTTTTTCACCTTCTCCCTGCCTGGCAAGACTGCAACTCATAGATAACATGACAGGTGTCGTCATACTCTCCTGGCTTAGTTTGGTTCTCTGGTCTCAGAGACAGATAGCATGGTTGTCAGCATAGTGGTGAAGTGGGACAGGCAGCTCCTAGGGCCTTGGGGCCGGTGCACTTAGCCAAACGCAGATGATTAAAGACGGCTCTAGAAGGAATGAGAACCTCTGTCCACAGCCTCCCTCGTTCCGTCTGCGTTAACCGAGGCCTGCTCCACGCCAGCCTCATTTTCTTACAAAAGAGCTTAGGAATTAAACCGAGCTCCCAGAGGTCGATTCAGAGGCTGAAGAATCAGCCTTCCCCTGTGACAAGGTGGAATAGGCAGGTGGCCCCAACTGAGGCTTCTGGACAGGAGCTTGGAGGAAAAGACCACCCGGTTCAGGGCAACCTTCCCCCTACCTGGACCACAGCTGTGAAACCACCAATTATGGCATGTGCCAGGTGCTCGGCCCTGCACTGAGCAGGCCTGGGGCGGGGGGGCGGAATCCCCAGGTCCATCCCCCTCCCTAGCCACAGTGTCCCCCAGACCCTCCACCCCACCCTCAGAACCGGCCCCCTGGTCAGGTTGGAGTGAGGGGAGTTCCCTGATGTTTGCTGAAGCTGCCATCTACTTGCCCATTTACTTAATACTCTTTCTTCATGGATGGTTTAAACTTTAAAGCATAAGTACATTTATTTTTAGGAAAAAAATAAAACCCAACCTTTATATTGCTCCCTTAAAGATAAAGCCCTTGTCAATCACCTTGGTGGTAGTAATGGTGAAAATAAACACAACGGAAACAAAACAACGACACTGGGTTCTGGCCGGATGCGTGGCTGCTCTCCTGGTGCTCAGGTGGGAGCGTGGAGGGTCGTAGGTGTCAGAGAGGCGTTAAGGACCAGCCTGCCACCCCCATCCCCGCGCCAGAGATTTTCCCTCCAAGGAATCTAAAAGCTGACCTGACAAAGGGACATAGCTGCCTTCAGTAATGTCGTGGGTAATGCCATGTCGTGGGCCACCGAAGTCCTTTCTTCAAACTGTGGGGATATGCCCCACACTTTGGGGATGTGCCCCACACTTAAGAAACACTGGTCTAGAGAAAGGACCATGGGGGTGAGCACTCTGTCCCCTTGCCTGATAGTACCTGCGGAAGCTGCCTGCTCACATTCCCAAGGGACATGAGGACCCCCTATCAGACTGTCCCCAGGCACCCTTGGCAGCTTCTGGATTTTGCTCGTGAGCCTTAAAGATGGGGCTGGTGCCCAAACTCATGTCCTCACTTCAGCTCGGAGTCCCAGCTGCAGGGGGAGATGGAGCCCTGAGGAGGGGTGAGGTGGGGAAGGGTCTTTTGGACTCACTCCGACTCCAGCTTGCTGAGTAATCTTGGGCAAGTTCCTTCTGTTCTCGGGCCCTAGTTTCCTCACTGCGAATTGAGCATTAAAGACCCAGCCTAAGAATCGAGGGCCTCTGGGTATGAAGGCTCCTTGAGACTTCACTGGTTGTGCAGCCGATCCAGCTGTCAGCAGCTAGCCCAGGGCACGCACAACTCCATAACCCCGGCTGGCGTCCCGTGGATGCTGCCTGGCGTCAGGGGGACTTGGGCTCCCACTCCCTCTTCTGCGTGACTGGAGGAGTGTCTCTGAACTTCTCTGTACCCGTATGCTATAGCTAAACATACCCAGCTCACCAACGTGTGAAAGTTAATCGAGGCAATGCATCTGAAAATGCCCAAACATAGCAGTGCTCCAAAATGTTAGCTGATAAATGTTACACAGCAAGGACAAAGATCTCGTACGTGCGATTGCAGGATTTGGTGGTTAGCATAACGCCGTTTGCACGCTGAGCTCGTTTGCCCACGTGACAGCCCATTGTACAGATGAGAAAATGGTGGTTTGGTGAAGCTGAGGGACTTGTCTCAAGTCTGTAGCTAGTAGGTGCCAGGACTGGAGTCTGCGTCTCCCAGCTGGCAGCTCGGTGCTCTTTCCACAAGAGGAAGTAGCCTGGCTTGTCTCCTGGCTGCTGCCCTCCGGGGCCCTTCTAAGTTTGAGGCATCTCACCCAGATGCTCCAGGCCTGGGCTTGCAGCCTCACCACTGCACCCAGGGATAGCCCTTGGGGGCCACTAGGGTCCTGGGGTCCCCTGGAAGGCTTGTCCGGGGCATATGGAAGCAAAAGTGGCTGCCTCCCTCCCCGGCCCGGCCTCAGAGGGTGTGAAGCGCACTGACTCCGCCCAGTGGGGCCAGGAACACGCGAAAGTAAAGTGACAGGGGCACCGTGTGCCAAGGGAAAGCTGGCCTGGCGGAGGATCTAGTTCCACTTATTTAGCACCTGCTGTGCGCCAGGCCCTGTGCTGCCACCGGGGTACGAGATGTGAAGGTTTGCCCCTGAACACTTGAAGTATTGTGCAGGACGTGGTACAACACACAAGGGCCAGCCTGGGACAGGTGTGACCACAGTTACAGTCTGATGACAGCCATAACCACCACCCAGTGCAGAGGACTTCCTGTTCTCCAAGCGTCAGCTCTGCTTATCCCGTCTCACCCAGGCACTGGACACCCATCCCACTTTATGGGTGGGGACACTGAGGCACAAAAGTTTTGTATTTTGTCCCAGGCTGGCCGCTGCTGCTGAGTTTATGTCTGTAGGTCTCCAAAGCTCATATTCTCCTTCCCTGGGCCGCGTCGTCTCCAGGAGCTGGGAGCCAGAGGAGGGAGAACTCCAGCCTCCTGGAGACATGGGGCACCTCCACGGAGAGGGGGACACTGTCTCAGAGGGGCTAGACATGGAGGACAGAAGGCTTTGGCACGTGGAGAAGGACGGCATAAAGACATTAAAAAAAAAAAAGAGTGCATGCCAAAGCGGGTGAGAGAGTCGAGTTGTGTCGTGCTAATAGCAGCTTCCTGGTTTTGGCAATTTACTTGATTAATAGTTACAGGTGCTGTCACCGTTCGTGGGAGCTGGCTGATGGGGCGTGGGCTTCCCTGTGCTGTGTCACGCTTCTCATGAGTCTGTACTTTTCAAAATAAAAACGGGGGAAGAAAGGCCTTTTAGGCAAAAGGACCCCTTTGAGCACCATCCTGCAGGCAGGACAGGCAAAGTGACAGCCTGGAAGACTTTCCCTGGCTGCAGGCAGTCGTGACCAGGCAGCCCTGCTGGTCCCGCAGGGCATGTCGGGTGGGTGGGGCCACAGTCCCCACGGGAGTGGAGATCCAGGCTGGTTCCTGACTCAGCCAGAGTGGTGGGTCATGAGGCTTCAATGAGCTAAAACTCATGAAAATGCCAACAGAGTGACAGGCCCACAGAAGATGCAAGGACAAATGTGAGCTGGGCCAGGACAAGGAGAGTGGCCCCCAGGCAGCACTCCGTAAAGTCGTAAACCTGTCTTCTCCGCGTCACAGCACATGAAGTATGAGCTATTACCCCAGTGTCACTGGTTAAGCGACTGAGGCTCAGAGAGAAGTGACTTCTCCTGGATCACACAGCTAGTCGATCTTTAACTTAATGGCTCCGAATCCGTGCTTTCCCCCCGCCCTGGAAAGAGGGCAGGGTTTGGGGGTGAACTCTACCCACCTCAAATTTCTGCAGGGAAGTTCTCTCCATGCTCTGGGAACGTCTTACCTCCCCCACCATCAGCTGAGCTATCATGAGACCAGGGTGAAAAATGTTTAAATAAACGTAAAGGTGCTTATGGGTCAGAAGACACTTCCCGGCCCAGTGTCCACTGTGAGCCTCAGTGTCCCAGCTGTAAATTGAGCCAGTGGCAGCCTCCAAGCCCCGGGCTGGGACGAGGCTCCGTGGGGAAATGTGGGGCTCCTTGGGGATGCTGCTGGGCCTGGGGCCAGCAGGAGCTCACGGGGACAGCCCCGGTTTCCGCCCACCATTTTGTAGCCTCCTGTGGGCTAACTGCCTTCGGCCTGAAAATGGCACCGAGAGAGCCCCCAAAAGGCCAGCCCAGACAGGGAGGCCGGGCCGATGGGCTGAGGAGGAAGCTGTGGGGCCCTAGGGAGGTGGCTGCACTGGACTCCCATAGTGGGAAAGTAATCTCCTTGCTATCCCCTGCAAGGGGGCATGGGGGTCATTGCTCCTGCGTCTCCACCACACGTTAGGGGCTGGGGGGCACATCAGAAGGTGCAGCCTGTGAGTTTCCAGGCCACTCAACCATCCCGTCGTCACCCTGAGGCTGGCTGGGTGCTCTGGGCAGTGCCAGCAGACGTCCAGGGAGTCTGTGCACGGTGTTGGGGACCAAGGCTGTGTGGGGACACAGGCTGTGGGAGTGAGGAGGGACCTGAGAATTAAGAGCTTCTCAAGGTGTCTTCTATGTGAGCACCCCACTTCCAATTTGGAAGTCTCCCACTCATCCCTGCACCAGGGAAGACGTAGAGGTCAAGTCACTGTGTCCTCGCAGCTACGTGCGAAGCCAGGCACAGCCCTGTCCATTTTGCAGAAGCGCAAACTCACGCTCAGACAGCTCGAGCCGCGTAGCCTGTTGCTGACAGAACTGGGGACAGACCAAAGTCACCCCCACCAACCGCCTCTCCCTAAATGAGGTTTGGGGGGAGGATTTCACCTATGCTTCAATATAATTTTTTGCTACAACTTTTCACCTCTAGCCCAAGGGTGCATGGGAGCTGGGCAGGGCAGAAGGCAGATGTAGGGCAACACCCCTGAATGGGCGAGAGGTTTGTCCCCGTCTCCTTCCTTGCTGAAGTAGGCACACTGGCCAAAGGAAATAAGCTCCATGGAGAACTGTGCTGCACTAGGGTTCTAGAAAGATCACGACAGTATCTGAGCTGGAAGACACTCCAGGTTTAATGTTTAACTCTCCCATTTGTCAAAGGAGGAAACTGAGGTGCAGAGGGGGAGTGACGCGTCCAAGGTCACGGAGAAGGGTGAGAAAACCGGTCAGCTGGCCTGACCCATGCTACCCAGAGGACGAGGTATGAGCCCTGGGCAAGCCAGGTGCATCCTCGGCTCCCCCGCGGTGGGAAGTGTCAGAGGAGGGCTATGGTCCCACGGGAGCTGATGTGACCACAGGTGACCCTGGTTGGTCTCTGAGATGTCTGGCTTTGGCTTCCTGTAGTCGCTCTGCCTGTAGCGTCTCGACAGCCCGCACCCCGCACCTCCCATCCCTGGTCCTCAGCCTCTTCCTCCTCTTTCTCTCGGGTTTCCTTTTCGCTTCTTCTTTCAGCGTAATTTCAGGCTGGCCGAGAGGTAGCAAGCTCCACACGCTATGCATTCAGGTCCCCCATTTTCACATCTTTATGTCTGTCTTTTCTGGAACCATTTGAGAATAGGTTGTAGACACAATGACCCTTTCCCCTAACTACATCCATGTGTCTCTTTTTAAAATGAAGACACTCTCTTCCACACCCACACGCGCCCATCAGAATCGGGTCATTAACGCCGATACGACACTGTCAGGCAACATACGCGGCTGGGCCAGACGTGGGCAGGTGTCGCAAACACGTCCTCTAAAGCCAAAGAAAATTAAGTCCGTTTAATGTTCTGCATTTTTTTTTCTCGTGTTTCTTGATTTTCCTTTCATCTAGAACAATTTCTCAGGTTTTCCTTTCTCTTTCATGGGCACTGGTCTTTTTGGAGTGTACACACAGCCCAGTTAGTCTCTAAAATTAGGTTGACCAGACGGCCCGTTGTAAACGGCCCAGAAAACAGTGGTCCTGGCCCATTTCAAATGGGACACATGGTCACCCTCGTCTCACGGGGCTAAATTCAAGGTGTCCGTAGGCTGACCATTCGTACCATTTGAAACAGGACAGGACTGTTGTTTTCTGTCCCATTTAAAATGGGACATCAGGTCAGCCTACATAAAGTGTCCTTCATCCAGGTTTGTCTGTGGATTCCTCACGGCATGATTTAAATCATGACTTTTTAGGCCAGAAGAGCCCAGCAGGGATGGTGTGTCCTTCTCAGTGCATCGTATGAAGAGGCTCGTGGTGTCAGCTCGTTAACCCAAAAATAGAAGGCCAAAGTGAGAAGGAACAAGCCTTGATCTGAGATCCAAAATAAGCCCTAATTTAGGCAGAAATCCAAATCGTGCCCCAGTTACGAGGTGAAGACAAGGTGTATCCATAGAAGAAAGGAATTTCTATGGGTGGAGACAAGCTAACGGGGTACTGCAAATTCTAAAGAATGTTTTTAATATTCAGTCACGTGGTTGCACGTCTGCTGTCCTGTGATCTTTGCAAACAGGCGTTTGGGCTATGCTGCTCTAGGCCCAGTCCGGGTCATTTTGCCCAGTTTGAACATTGCAGACATTTGAGGAGGAAGGCCTGGAAGGCAGTTCCTCTGGGATGGCAGCTCGCGCTCCATGTTAGAGTGGCTCCTTTTGTGTTATTTTTGACAAACTTGTCCCATCACTGGCAGTATAGCTTTGATTGGTTGGTCAAGATCATGTCTGCTAGGGACAGTTGCTATTCTCCCTCCTTTAAATGAATGTGGATCTTGTGGGCAGATTCTTTGAGACTATGTAAGTATTTTGGTCCCCCTCAAATCTTTCCCCGAAAGCTGTAACATTATTCACGATTCTGGCCTGCGTCGGTTATGACGACGACCGTCTCTTGATGGTATCACTCCATTCTGCCTTCCACACGTGTGCCGACTTGGGTTTCTTTGCTGGCTCAGTGGGTGGGGGCGAGGCGGCTCAGTGCTTTGAAGGTGGGTGCTGATGAGGCCAAGGTGTGAGCTCCCCTCGGGCTGAGCCTCTGGGAGGACACCCTCCGGCCTTGCCTCTGATGTTGGAACTCGGTTTGGGCTCCTCTCAGCCACTGAGGGTAAAAAACCCCCAGACTTCAATGAGCTTATATCCTAATGCAGAAATGAGACAAACAAGCAAACACACTCCTAAAATAGTATTGTTTCAGAGAGAAATATGTGCAACACGGAAAATAGGGCCAAGTAGGGAGCCCCGCGAGTGACTGTGTGTGGGATACAGGTGAGGCCTCTGGAGGCGTTTGAGCAGAGGTGTGATTTCGATGGGCCTGGCTGGGAACCTGGAGATCAGGGCCAAGGTCATTCCAGGCAGAGGGAACACCACGTGCAAAGGCCCCGAGGTTGACAAGCTGGAGGAGATTACAGAGGGAGAGGGCGTACGAAGAAAATGGAGTTGGAGAGCTTGGCAGGTGTCAGGGGACACAGAGCTTGGCAGGTGTCAGGGGACACAGAGCTTGGCAGGTGTCAGGGGACACAGGTTTGAAATTAACCCAGAGGAAATGGGGAATCATTGGAGAGTTTTAAGTATAAAAGGAAGTGATCGATTTGCCTTAATGTGTATGCAGTTATTTAACCAATATTTTTTTAGACTCAACTCCATTTACACATGTGAGTTTATTTAAACCTAGAGATTGCCTTTCCTATTATGTATCTCAAGCCAATATTACTTCAATAAATAGAATATATTCCTATAAACAAATAAGACTGAAAACAAAAGTGTCGTTCACTGGCCAGACATCCGAGCCTGAGCTGGCTCTCCCCTTGTTTTTTTTTGTTTTTTGCTTTTTGGTATGTGGGTAGCTCCTTGGCCGGGAATCGAACCCAGGCTGCAGCGCTGACAGCACCAGCACTGATGCCCTAAGCCACTACACCACCAGGGAACTCCCCTCTCCCCTTGTTAACACGGGTTCGGTGCTAAAGGCTGAGCAGCCCCACCACGAGGCTCGTGAGCCCGAGGGCCGAAGAGTTAGAAGAGGCATCATTTGCTTACTCCGTGATTCAATGCCATTTAGTCTGGAATCTTAAACTGTCTGGCTTGGGGAACAGTGTGCTAAGTGGTAGAAGGATGAGTTGGGTGGAGGTCGTGGGGACAGTGGGGACTTGCAAAGAGGGAGGCACACACTGGTCGGCGCCCTAAAATCAGAGGCAGAGGAGCCCGAGCCCCCCTCCCCCTCCGGCAGTCAGACCCCAGCTGGTCCACGTCACCCGTTTTACCACGGAGAAACTGAGGTCCTGAGAAGGGGCAGGGACTCACCCAAGGTCACGGCAATAGCGGTCTCAATTCCGCCACCTCCATGGTCACTCCCACCCGGCTCCCACTGAAATTTCAGACATGATGTAAACCTTAGTCACCCTTATTGTAAAAGCGTTGTAACAACCACATTAAAAGAAATCTCACCCAGCCCCCCCACGCAACACGGACCTCTGCTCTTGAGGGAGGGGGTGAGTAGGTCTCTGGAGCATCACGGAGCCTGGTCTCGTCGGCACCAAGGCGGGTGTGTTGGTGGGTATCGTGCTGCTTTGGATCGGCACTTGTCAGGACGGACGTGAGAGCGTGGACTCTGGCGGCCGGGGGACCCGCATCTGATCCGGGTTCACCGCCTCCTCTGTGACCTTGGGCAAGTTCCCGCACCTCTCTGCGGGAGCATGGGTGTGACACGAGTGTCAGCTCCTCAATTCTTCGGCTCTAGAAAGATTCCCAAGCCCTCCCCGAAGAGCCTTGTGGGTAATGTTGAGTCACCGGCATTTGTGGGGGCTGCCTCAGCTCCGGCCACGTCAGCAGAGCCCTGACTCTCAGTCCCACACAGCACGTGGGGTGCATGGGCTCCGGCAATCTGGAAGGGAAGGAGGGGCACATCCCTCCACCTGTGGGTTCACTTCCTCCTCCTCCCAGAATTCCCCAGCGGCTCATCCGGGCTGCCCCCAGCTCCTGCCCCCAGCCCCTGCCCCCAGCAGCAGCCTTTGTTGCAGGTACGTGTGTGACTCAGTTTCCTAGGGCCGTCATAACACAGCAGCACATGCTGGCGCACGAACAATAGAAATGTGCTGTCTCACAGTTCTAGGGGCTAAAGGTTCAAGCTGAAAGTGTCAGTAAGGTTGGTCCCAGGCCTCTCTCCCAGCTTCCGGTGGTTGGCCGGCATTCCTTGGCTTCTAGAAACATCACCACAATGAACAAGCTTGCACGTTGAGGTACTGGGAGCTAGGGCTGTAACATCTTTTGTGGTGGGACACAATTTGACACATTGCTGTGTGTGTGAGAGAGAGAGACACTCAAGGGTGGAATTTCTGGGTCATGACTACGGAAATGTTTTCTAAAGTGGTTGTGCCAGCTTTGCTCCCTACCCCCAGCAATGTACAGCGTCCCTGCTGACCCCCGTTCTCACCAACACCCGGTACTGCTGCACTTCTTAACATTCACGACCCGGTGGGAGGAAAATACGGTCCCCCCGTGGCCTTACCTGGCACTTCTCTGGCCACCGTGAAGCTGGACACTTCCCGTACGTTTGCAGGTCGTACGTGTCTCCCCTTCTGTGAAGGGCTCTGTCTGCCCCCTGCCCGTTTTCCCTTTATGGTTTGCCTTTCCTTTATCGATTCATGAGAGAGGTGATTCTTTTCTGAGGTGATTCTTCCCACGAGGGAAGACAAGGGGAGGAGGAGGAGCAGCTAGGGCAGCGCCACCGGCTCTGCGGAGCTGCTCAGCCGGGAAACCGTTCGGGTCGTCAGTCTGGAACCTGTGGGGCCAGGTGCAATTCAGAACCTAAACCCTGGAGATTTAGGGAAGGAGACACGGTGCACACATCGTGCATTAGGGAACCTCTCAGCAGGCGCCTGGTCAGCACTGGAGTCAAACACGGGAGCATTTCTGCAGCAAAATGTAGGATTTTTCTCGCCCCATGAAATAAATAAAGGCTGTGAGCAAACAGGCTTGTCTCCGTTCTGGTCAGGTCTCGCCACCAACGGAGTTAGGGAAACACTTTCAGTTTGGGGGTATCCAGGGCTTTGGGACTGCACTAGGGAACATGCAAGCGTGTCCCCAGATGGCTATTGAGAGTCTCACCCTGCTGTGCCCACTTTGTCCTCTGATCGCCTGCTAACCCCCAGGAAGTTGAGATTAGCATCACCACTTATGTGAGCAAACGTCTGGGAGTCTCCGAGCGCTTAAGGGATCCAGGTCCCGGCACCAAGGGGAAGGGATGGGGTTTGACCCCGCATCAGGCTGACTGCAGAGCCCGCAGACTTCCAAGCTACCAGGCTGCCCCCCCACCGGGCGTGGCTTCTTGCCTTCTCTGATCCCCGGGACTCTGGAGTTTGGAAACAAAGTCAGCAGCCAGAGGAGTGGGTTGCGGGGTGAGGTGCGCCTGGGAGTGAGTAGGTGGGAGGTCAGCTGGCCGAGCCGGACCCTCACCCCAAAGCAGTGGCTGCTGGTTGCCGGCGCCGGGGTCGCCCACCTTCGGAACTTCCCGAGGGCCTGTCCTCCTCGCCCACGCTCCCTCCGGAAAGGTGCACGTCGGACCCCCCCCCCCCATCCGGCAGAGGCTTGGACTCCCCCTCTCCCTCATTTTCTCAGCCCAGAGAAACCCCACTCACCCACTCGGACCCCTCGCAGTTAAATCCCCTGCTCGGTGCAGGCAGTCACTCCCTCTCGCCTCTTTCCGCCCAAAGTGTTTTGTTCTGAGCACGGAGAGTGCCTGCCTGGTCCCAGTCAACCCCAAGTACAGCTGCGTCCTCTAGCACGGCGTGGGGCCTGCCCCAGGGGGGCGCGGGGGGCTGGCCCCTTCCTGACGAAAGGTGAAGACCGGCAGGGATGGCAAAGGACCGTCAGCCACCTCAGAGCAGCGGAGATGAGAAGGGAGTACGAGGCCACCCTGAGGCCTGCTGCCTGAGCCTGTGGCCTCACAGAGACCTGAAGTCTCCACCTCTAGGACCTGTGACCTTGGGCAAGTCATTTCATGCCCTCTGAGCCCCGGTTGTCTTGTCTGGAAGACAGGCTTCACGGGGCGCTTATGGAGACGAGTAAGAGAGGTGTGCGGGGTGCATTGTGTAAGGCAGGGGCACACGGCAGGCGGGCAGATGTTACCTCACTTCCAAGGGACCTAAATTTCTTTCCTGAACTTGAACTCCTAGATCCATTGGCTGCTACCGATCCCCAGCCGTTAATGACACAAGGTGACCATGAGAAGTCAGGCTGAACATCCCTGGTGTCGTCTAGCTTCGCCTTCGAAGCTGGGTGGGGGGTGGGTGGCGCTTGGAGCAGGTGGGCACAGGCACATGCCCGGGTGAGGACGGCTGCTGAGCCAGGGCTGGTTCCCACTCCCACAGGGAGCCGCTCTGGTCCTAGCCGGAAGTCCCACTTGCTGGGGAAGGGCTGTTTCCTTTCCAGGAAGGGTGCCAGTGACTTCTAGGTGCCTGACGTGGAGGGGGCCCTTCTCCTAAAGGGGCTTTCGGCCACCTCAGAAAGGTCTCACCGCCACACCTGGGAGCTGGGGGAGGTTCACCCCTTGCCTACGCCTGAGCTTCTCAACCCCAAAACTGCTGCTCCAGCAGCTCTTGGAGACTTCGAACCAGAGTCCCTCCCGAGAGCTGGTGGGTGGGGACCAGCCCCCTGGAAAACCCAGCCCGGCCCCGTGCACAGAGAGCCAACTTCTAGGGGATTTTATTCTTGAACTTCACGTACTTGAGTCTCTAGCTTAACCCACCAGGCCCTGTACGACCTCCAGGCCTTGCTCATGGACCCAGCAGGTACAAGTTCAAGAGAGGTTCATGAAATTGAATGCAGGCCAACCCTTGAACAATAAGGATTTGAACTGGGCGGGTCCACTTCCACACAAAGTTTTTTAAAAGTAATACAGTAAATTTATTTTCTCTTCTTTATGGTTTTCTTAATAACATTTTCTTTTCTCAAGCTTAATTTATCGTAAGACTAGAACATAGTCCATCGGCAAAACGTGTCCTGATCCACGTGCTCGGTAAGGCTTTCAGTCAGCAGCAGGCTGTTAGTAGTTAAGTTTCGGGAACGTCCAGCGTTATCAGGTTTTAGATGGTGTGGGGGTTGGAGACCCCAACTCTGCGTTGTTCAAGGGTCCACTGTCTTGTCAGTGGCCAGCTGCCCTCCCACGTCCATGCAGGACTGGACGGGAGCTGTCAGGGCTGACAGCTGACGGATACCACGTGCATTTGGCATACATTATCCGTGCACCCGCTCCCAGCAGCCGAGGTGGCTGTGTGTTAGGCCCAGGGCCCGGTTAAAACCGAGGCCTGGCAGGGCTCGGTGACTCCCCAGGTCGCACAGCACAGACAGGTCCAGATCCCGGTTCTGTCTCTCCCCAAGTCCAGTGCAGATTGTCCTGATCCTGAGCCGTCCCCTGTGCGCCCTTCTCGCTCGTACCTGTTCCCATCCCAGCACATGGGTGCAAGTTCAGGAGCTGCTAACGGAGTTGACTGCAGGCCGACAACAGGCGCCGGGCTCAGCCCTCAGGAGGGCGCGACACACACGCACTTACTTTCCTGGACACGAGAGAAACAGGGAGGGTTCCAGAAGTCCCACAAGCCCCACGGCCGGGGTGCTGCGTTACCTTTGGGGTTCCTTCCAGCGGAGACTACGAATGGTGGCTGGCCTTACTTCCCCTTGACTTCGGTGGTGGAGGGGAGGGGACCCCAACCTGGGCGTGCAGCTGAACATCCTCTGCCGTGTGACAGAGCAACCAGAGGAAGCTCAGAAGGCTGGCTTTCTCTGACCTGCGTGCTGGCGTCCTCTGGGGCTGGGACTCTTGAAGCCTTTGCCCTCGCCTCTCGCTGTCACCCATGTGCTCCCTTGGCTCAGGCTGCTGTGGCACAGGGCCACAGGCTGGGTGGCTTACACAACAAACATTTGTTTCTCGTGGTCCTGGAGGCTGAGAAGCCCAAGATCAAGGTGCTGGCAGATTCAGGGCCTGGTGAGGGTCCTCTTCCTGTCAGAAGACAGCCGCCTTCTTGCTGTATCCTCGCGTGTTGGATAGAGAGAGCACACATGTGTCTTGCTTTTTCTTTTTTACCCTGAAACCCTTCCTCGTGACCTCATCTAACCCCAATATCCTCCCAACGGCCCATCTCCTAGTACCATCTCAGAGGAGATTAGGGCATCAGCATATGAATTTTAGGGGGACACAGACCTTTAGTTCATAGCATGTGCACTGAGTTTTCTTTGTGTCCCCCAGTCTGTCCTAGGCATGATGGGAGAGAGTGAAAATGAAGAAACAAAAATCCTGTAAAATCAGTTAAGTAAGACTAACATACCCAAGTTGCTAACATCCCCCTGGCGTCTGAGGGGGCGAGGTCACCCCAACCTTCCTGGACTTGGAAAGTCCCCAGTGGGTGCAGCCTGGTCTACTCACTGCAGCCAACACCAGTCACCTCTCGAGCGAGGACCTCACTGCCCAGCCGGGCCCCCAGGACCACCTCAGACTCGAGACAAAGCAACCTCAGCCCGACTGCGGGGTCACAGCTTCTCCGAGTCCCCTTCCAGACAGGACGCAGCTACCCATGAGCCCAACTTTAATAGAATTTTAGGTGATTTCTTCCCAGTGGTTTTATCAATAGCTCATCAATAACAACAACATAAGGGGATGTTTCTAAGGCCAACCACTCACCACGGCCCTGGCACCCCCGCCACTCCTGGCTCCTCCCCTAAGCTCCCTGGTTCTATTCGTGGTCGACCCACCTTTCCCCATGAGCCCGTTTCTCCTTGGGCCTCAGAAGTGAGACAAAGGAGTTCAGGTGGTGCTGGAATCAGCACGTATTGGAAAGCCATGGGGAAGGGGTGGGGCAGCTTGTGGCTAGGCTGCCAGGCCACACCTCGTCCGTGTCCTGTGGCCAGTGGGACAGACGCCAGCCCAGGAACACCTACCTCCCCCAGGGAAAGGACAGTTTCCTCATCGCCGCTTTTCGTGGAGTCAGGGGCCTTTTGGGAGAAGAGCCCTGGGGCTTGCTTGCTGAGTTGGGTCACCGCTGGGGGTGGGCTGTCATCCCTAAATTCAGGGCTGGCCATACCCTGCAAAGTTGGAAGGAGAGGGAAGGGCCACCAGGCTGCCAGAGCTCCCTGCCTGGCGCCCTTGGCATGGCCACTAACATAGAAATGGGAATGCTAGATGCCAGCCCAGTCGAGCAGAGTGGGTAAGAGTATGGGCTCTGCAGCCCGGTCAGCCTGGGTTCAAACCCCAGCTCTGCCATCTTCTGGCTGTGCCATCTTGTTTTGTGCCTCCATTTGCCCACATGGCGGGCTCGCTGTGAGAATTACATGGGTTAATTCATCGGAAGTATTTTAGAAGGGCTTGGTGTACAATGAACACTGCATAAATGTCAGCTATATCGCTGGGCTGGGCCAGGAGGTGTGACCGTCTTGGGGTCACTCCTTCCCCCATCAGAGCAAGGGAAGAGTCACCGTGTCGTTCCCTGCCCTCCCTGCACTTTAGGTCCAGGATGCCCGAGGTGAGTGACTGTGCCCATCGGTGTGGGTTGGAAATAGAACACAAGGGCCCACCTGGCTATACCCCGAATGCCCACCTACAAACTGGGACTGGCAGTCCACCCAGTGAAATATGGACAGCTCCCCAAACCAACACCGCCCCCACTGGACATCCAGGGCCCTAGTGGGGGGAGGCACATGGGCCTGGGTCCTCACAGCCTGTGGTGTCCTTGCTCAGGATACAAAATGCTATTCTGCCACCAGGATCCTTGTCTCTCCCAAAGCTTGGGGCACTGCCATCCCAGGGGCCTGGTGCCGGTCCTGGAGAGGGGCACAGCTGCCCCTGCCCTGGCAGTGCCCCAGAGCAGCAGCTGGGTGAACAGGGGAGACCATTGCACTGGGAGTCTGTGGGCTTTGGGGTACACCTGTGACCTTTAGAATCCAGTGGGACTGATGACCCTCAAACAGCTCATAACCAAACGATGTAATTGCACAGGGCTGGGGCCAGGGTGTGATGGGAGGATAGAATGAGGAATTGAACTTGGACTCTTCCTGGGTGCTCCTGGAGGACCTTCAGAAGCTAAAACCAGGCCCCGGGGTGGGGGAGCAGAGATAGCTCTGTACCCTGCTTCGGTCACCTAACCCCCTACCGTAAGCTTTCCCCCACACCATTGAAATCTCTTTGTAACTGTTTTTGGCACATGTTGCTCCTGTTTTCCTAACCAACTCCCAATTGCTTTTAGACAATCGGATGTCTCCAGTCTGCCGGGGGTTTTGTTTGGTTTTTGTTGTTAGAAAGATGTGGCTGGAAGCTCTCTGTCTAACGCGCAGGCGCTCAGAGCACTGCACCCGGGGCACTGAGGGGATCATCTCATTTAATTCTCATGACGAGTCTGCAACGTGCTCCCCTTTTACAGAGGGGCACACAAGGCCCAGAGAGGTTACACGATTTGCCCGAGTCACACGGCTAGAAAGGAGCTCAGCTGGAAAAAGGCATCTAGCACTTTCCAGGTCCGATACGTGGACCGTGATCGCCGTGGAGAACGGTCTGCTGGATTGATGCTTCAGGATAGGCTCCCAGCAGTGGAATGCTTCCAGGGATTGAAGGACTTCGTGTGTCGCTGTCGCTTTTTAGGCTGTTGACGTCTGTACTTGCAGACACTTGCCGCTGATGTTAAAAAGATAAAAAAATGTGCTTCTAGCAGGGGCCACACGCCACACTCCCCAGGTGGTTCTGTCGGTGGGCTCGTCCCTCCGGGTTCGGCAGCCCCCCTCGTGCGCCCTGCCTTCCCGACCTGCACAAAGCTCTTCGGCCTCCGTCCACTCAGGGAGCATTTACCATGTACCCACGTGCCCCCCAGCACGCCTGGGGGCGCCCTCAGGGTAGGCGGTGCTTCCCTCACATCTGTGTGCGCGCTGGGTGTGCCCAGGGTGGCGTGCCCAGGAGCCCCTGAAGGGACCCGGCAGTTTCCCTGCTGGCCTTGCTCGGACACGGGGCTGGCCAGCCTGGGCCCGGTGAGACTGGGCTGACCAGACGTGCCATTTTAAACGGGACAGAAGACGACCGTGCTGTCCCAGTTAAAAAGGGATGTGTGGGCGGCCCGTTCCTTACTGCGCACGGCTGGCCCGCCCCCGGCGGGCGGGAGCCCGCTTCGCTCTTCACGGGGCGGGGCGGGCTGCACGCTGCGCACGGCCGTAATTTATTCATCAGCGTTCCGGTGGGCGGGCTCGCGCCCTGTTTCCAACCGTTTGCTGTTCAAAAAACTGAAAGGAATACTTTAACGTTTGGGCATCATAATGCTGTAAAAGCCAGTTCATAGGAAAAGGTAAAGGTTCTTGTCCAAATAAATGTATCGCAGCAAAAAGGCGAATCACATTTAAAGAGAAGTGTGGGGCACAGGGCTGGGCAGTAACGACGTCTGGGGAGCACCGACCCGAGGCCTGCGGGGAGCCAGATGGGAGGTCACTCGTCCTTCTGTTTGTGCAGCACAGAAGTCAGAGGACACCAAAGACTTCAGATGGGGACAGGAACATGCCTGTGACATGAAACAAACCCTTGAGTATATCAACAAACTGCCTTGGTGACATTCCCTTGGACCTGGCAGCTCCTGTTCAATCTTTCTTTTAATCAGTCAGTCAGCAAACACTGTGCTGGGTACCTTGGGGGATGTGGGGCTGACTCAGCCTTAGGCCCTGCCCTCTAGGGATTCCTGGTCTAGCAGGAGACTTGTGTGCCTTTTTGCCTTTATGCATGACAAAGTGGCTTCCCAGACCCAGAGAACGCTCCTCTCTCTCACTCTCTCTCTCTCTCTCTCTCTCTCTCTCTCTCTCTCACACACGGTCACATACATATATACACACAATGGTACACACACAGTCACAACCACACACTCACACACACACAGGCTGCAGCCAGCATCCCCCACCCCCACCCCGACGCACATGGAAATATTGGAAACGGCACTGGAGCACCGGGACTGTTGCTGTGGGAACCGGGATTCCAAAATCCTAACTTGAGGGCATCCGAATTCTTGTTCTGAATATTTTATGAGGCGTGGGAGTCTGTGCTGTGAATTCTGAGTCATTTCTCCTTCAGGGGTCAGGCTGGGCAGCCAGGCAGGGAGTTGGTGAGGACAGGCAATTAAAGGCCTGATTACTTTCTGTCTGAGTGATGGAGTGGCCCAGACAGGTGCTCGTAGGAGAGATGTGGCTACATGGGTGGGTGTGTGTGCGTGTGTGTGCGTGTGTGTGTGTGTGTGTGTGTTGTGTGTGTGCGTGTGTGTGTGCGTGTGTGTGTGCGTGTGTGCGTGTGTGTGTAAGTCCATGGCATCTTCTCCGGTGAGGCTGAGCACGTGTAGCAGTTGTGCCTGCATCTGCAGCCTCTGTATCAGTCAGGCCAGGCCAGGCTAGACTATGGTAACAAGCACACCCCAAATCTTCATGGCCTAACACAATAAAGCTTCGCTGTCATGCACACAAAATTTGAGTTGGGTCAGCATTGCCCTCCATCTTATAGTTGCATCTGGAAGCAGGCTACAACAGAGAAGACAGAGATGGAGGAGGCTCCCTGCCTCTTACCGATTTTGGCCCCATGTTGGACACAAGTCCTCCTGCCTGGACATCAACAGCTCCACCCTGAGCACAAGAGAGACCCGGAAATGTGGAGGGGTGCCTTTGTGAGCTCAGCGGCCCCTGCTGCAACCATCCCTCTGTGCTTCTGCAGACCCGAGTGTCCCTGCCCAGCATACAGGCGATTCCTTGGAGCCAGTTCAAATACTGGCTCTGCCACTTGCTCGCTGGTGGCCTCGGGTCATGAATGAATCAGAGTCCTAACAGGAAACAGGCGGCACACTAGTAATAGGAGTTTGAAGGGGGCTTATTTACAAAGGGTAACAGGAGCTCAGAGCAGCTGAGCTGTTACCACCCTGGGCCCAAGGACACAGACAGGGCAGTAGTCAATGAGACCGGGAAGGAGAGAGTCAGGAAGAGGTGGTAACATTCAGACGAAGGACATGGCCTGCCCAAAGGATCTCACTGGGAGGGAGCCACAGACATCAACACCGCGCCTCCCTCCCTCCTGTGCCTGCTGGGGCTTCCCATTGGCTGAGCCAAACAGAAGCCCCAGGGCCCAGGAAGATGCTGATTTGTTATAGCCCACACTGGTCAGTCTCCCAAGGCCAAGTGGACAGCGGCTCTAGAAGGACAGATGGACACTCTCTGGCACAGGCAATATCCATTTTTATTCTTTGGGCCTCTCGTTCCTAATTTTAAAAAGTGGATGCTAATACCTCACTGTGCTGGTGAAGATAAATGGAATAATACGTGCAAAGACCTGGCCTAATCAGCCATGGCGAATGTTGCTTCCTTGGTGCCTAAAGGACCTTTGCTGTCGAATCGTTCCCATCCCAGGATGTGCCAGGTACCCTAAAGCCTGGGATGAATGTCTCAAATTTTCCAAACAAAACGTGTTTCCTAAAAATTGCTCTCATTTGCAAGCTTCTTGTGTGCATCAACTATTGGACAGGTGTTGTCTCCTTTTAACTCAACACTTTCCTAAGTGATTTTGCCCATGGAGAGAGTAGCCCATCCGCGGCCACTCAGCCCGTGAGTGGCTCTGGCCCCAAGGCCCTCGGGCCCTCCTCCCAGCTCCATTCTGATTTCTGAGGATGAGTTCACAGCTGATAGATGGAGTGGAGGAGCCTGAGAATTTCCCTCCTCTGAACGGAGGCAACAGCACCCAAGGCCCAGAAGCATGTCTTTCCAAAGGTCCCATATAGCGGTGGCGGGTTCCAGAAAGTGCCCCCTGCCCTTGTGCCCTCCAGGCCTGAGCTCACTCACCCACCTTGGCTGTTGCTGGCTGATTTCAGGTCACCCGTCTCCAGCCCCGTCTGGCCAGCCCAACGCCAGCAGTGCAGAGAACCAGCCCTTGGAGCCAGGTGAGGCCCCTGGTCAGCTTTCTGAGCCCAAGCAGGTGGTGCCCCAGGGTGACGGGAAGGGGAAATGGAGTTCTAGGGTACCAGGAAAGCTTCCTAACTTCAGACAACACTTCTCCTTCCTGACCCAATGTCTGAAGGTCCACATTAGATTCACTTGGAGAGGTTAGAACTGCCATCTTTGAGGGACCCCTGAGAAAAAGTCACATGCATGTGACAAGGTGTTCAGCGAACACTGTAAGGGAACAAACTGAGGAAGTCTTGGTGGGGTGATGGGGTTCCACCAGGTAGGTGCTGGATTAATTCAACAGGCATTTATAAAGGACCTGTTCTGTGCAAAGCTGTGTGCTGACAGTGGGGGTGCAACGGAGGGGGACATTTCTGGGCAAAAATGCGCAGGTGGTTCCCCAAGAAGGGGAGGGGAAGAAGAACCCACACACTGAGGCAGCCCATCTTCAGCCCCATCGCTAACCCTATGTACGTACGTCCTGCAGGGTTCGGGGCCCCCGTGGCTCCCCGTGGTAGTGGGATGGGCTGGGAGGGAAAGCATGGCACCCACAGTTCCCGAAAGGGCCTCTGAACCCAGAACTCTGCCCTCATTCCACATAAGAGTGCTCTTAAGAGAGGGGCTAGATGGCCTCCCAGGCCTAACCCATCATAACCCTTAGGGTCACCCTCAGCCCCACCTTCTCCTGACTCCAAGGAGAACCAGAGGCTCAGGCCTCAAAGGGGGCTCAGGGCTGAATCACCCCAGCCCCATTTTGCAGACTGAAAGGCTGAGGCCCAGAGTCAGGTAGTTATTGTCCGAGGTCACCTAGCAGGTCAGTGGTGGGGCCCCTGGCAGCTGCCCTTCCCGCCCCATCGCTGGCGTCAGGCAGAGCCCCGTATCTGTGAGGCCTCACGGGGCGTCTGGTGCTTCCAGGGAAGCTGCTTGGCGTCCGCCTGGTGAACGGGAGCAGCCGCTGCAGCGGGACGGTGGAGGTTCAGCTGGGGCAGTCCTGGAAGCCCACATGCGGGGTGTTCTGGGATCGCCAGGCCGCCGAGGCCGTGTGCCACATGCTGGGCTGCGGAGGGGCGACCGGGGAGCCGGTCCAGCCCACCCTGCCAAGGCCGGAGCTGCCACAGGACTGGGCCGCCAGGAACGCCAGCGAGGCCCAGAACGCCACACGGGCCCCGGTGCCCGCCGTCCTGTGCAGCAGTGATGAGTGGCAGCTCTGCAAGGTGATGGAGCACACGTGCACCAGCGACCAGAGGCTGGCCCAAGTCACCTGTGCAGGTACAGCGGGATCTCCCTGCTCCTGCCCCGGGGCCCCTGCTTGCCCCTCATACTCTATCAGGGCCTACCAGGGCCCAAGGCCAGCCTTCAGCCACCCCTCACTCCTGTCCCCAGCCCTGGGCACTGGACCCAGGCCTCGACCCTTGGACTTCCACCCCACCCACCACAACGCAAACATAACTGGTCTACACACCGGAGGACTATAAGTTCATGTCATTTCCAGCTCTGAGCATTTCCTTGGATCTGGCCTCCAGCCCCCTCCTGCTGTTAGAACCCGACCTCTTGGGTCCCCAATCCTAACAGCATCTTCAGGCCTTCGTTACAAGTTCCCCACCCACAACCACTTCTATCTCTCTATCTCCACCTCTACCTCCCAGGTACATAAATATGACCCTCCCCAGCCCCCAGCCCTGCTCTCAGGCCCCGCCCACCAGGTCTCTGGCCCCACCCACTAGTCCACACCAGCTGACTAGCCCCACCCACCAGCCCCGCCCCCCGAGTCCCTAGTCCCAACCAGTACCCCCACCTTTGCTCACAAGTCCCCAGCCCTGCAGGGTCCCCCGTCCTGCCCAGGGCTGACAGCGCCTCTCACTGGCCCACAGCCCTGCCCACAGCCAGCAGGGCCCGGGGCCCAGTCCCTCCCTCGCCCTCCCCCACCATCGCCAAACCCCCTCCCCTGCGCCCCGCAGAGAACCGCGCGCTGCGCTTGGCAGACGGGGGCAGCCCGTGCGCCGGCCGCGTGGAGATGCTGGAGCACGGCCAGTGGGGTTCCGTGTGCGACGACACGTGGGACCTGGAGGATGCCCAGGTGGTGTGCCGGCAGCTGAGCTGCGGCTGGGCGATCCAGGCCCTGCCCGGCTTGCACTTCGCGCCCGGCCAAGGGCTCATCCATCGGGACCAGGTGAACTGCTCTGGGGCCGAGGCCTACCTGTGGGACTGCCCTGGGCTGCCCGGAGACCGGTACTGCGGCCACAAGGAGGACGCCGGGGTGCTGTGCTCAGGTCAGTGGGCGACGTTTCTGAACCTCGGTCCCCCACCAACACTTACTGTCGGCCTACTGGGCCCCAGGCCCGTAGTCAGTGCTGGCCAGGCTGCCCCTGTCCTTGTATGGCCACCGTCCAGGAGGGAAGATGAGACCCAGACAAACCTAACCCCCGGGAAGGGGTGGTCCATGCCCTAGGAAGGGAAGCCAGGTGGAGTTTAGAGGCAGCAGGCCGTCCAAGGTGCAGGGACGAGCCTGGCTCCCGGAGGGGGTGATGTGACAGGTGAGGTTCTTCCCGAGGGGGGGCGGTTACCGGAGCCGCAAGAGGGCGGGGAGGCCCTCGAGGGGGCTGCTGGCCGTCCAGATGAGGCCGTGAGGCTCTGGTGCAGCCAGTGCTGCTCCGTCGTGGGGAGTCTTGTTAAAGACGGATTCTGATTCCGTAGGTCCGGGGCAGGGCTTGGGATTCTGCGTTCCTAACGAGGCTGCAGGTGATGCTGGTGCTGCTGGTCCCCGGACCGCCCTCTGAGTAGCAGGGATGTAGGGTGCTGCAGCCAGAGCAGATGAGGCAGAGAGAGGGGTGCACATGTGGGAAGGAGAGCATGGAGGACCTGGAGACCAATTGGCTGTGGGGTGTTGGCATCCACGGGTCCAGGTTGGTGGGGTTTGGGGCCCAAAGGATCCTGACCTGACCCTGCTCCCTCCGTCCCACCTCTGCAGAGCACCAGACCTTGCGCCTGACGGGGGGCATCGACTCCTGCGAGGGGCAGGTGGAGGTACACTTCCGCGGGGTCTGGAACACAGTGTGTGACAGCGAGTGGTACACATCGGAGGCCCAGGTGCTCTGTCGGGCCTTGGGCTGCGGGACCGTGGCCAGAATACCCAAGGGGCTGCCCCACTCCCTGTCGGGCAGGATGTACTACTCATGCAAGGGAGAGGAGTCCACCCTCTCAGACTGCTCCTGGCGCTTCAACAACTCCAACCTCTGCAGCCAGTCGAAGGCAGCCAGGGTCCTCTGCTCAGGTACCCCTCCCCCTCCCCACCCTCACCCCCAGATTTGAGCCACCTGAATCCTGAGCCGAAGAACTTACAGCCCAAGGACCACAGCTTGGGCTGGATCAGGAATGACAGATGCTGGCATTACAGGACCCGTTGTCCCTGGCATGCCCAGGCAGACGTTTCCCATTAATTGGGGAATTCTTTTCCATAGATCCCTGACTCCCATATATCACTAAGGCACTATGGTTTGCCAAACTGGTCTCTATGGACTGGAATTGGCTCGGAAGATGAAACAAGTTGCCTTCCCGGGGCTGGTGATCGTAGTAAATATACTGTTAGGAGACACTAATAATAAGATCAGCGACAGTGTCTAGAGCCCTTAGTCATGTACCAGGCATCACAGGAGCAATGGGTGTCCTTCCTTCGGCCAAGTCACACATCCACCCTGTGAATGGGGTTCTACAGTATCTTAACAAATCTAAGACGGCTCTGATATATCACACCATTGTTAGTTTAGGTACTCTAATGGACAAAAATTCTGCCCAAATAAACTCTTAACACGTCATTAATTATGACAATTGATGCCGATTTCAGAGGCGCTGAGGTGTGGGAGAGCGTTAGGCCTGAGGAGACCAGTGTCTCTGGAGCTCAGGCCCCTGGCTGCGAATGCCAGCTCTGCCACTTACCCGCTGGGAGGCGCCCGTTTCGGGCCTATGTGGATGCTGACACTCACAGGGCAGCTGGGAAATCAGATGACATCACCAGGGGCCTTCTAGGCGCCACCCCTTGCCTGTCAAATGCATATGATAACGACAGCCGTGCCAGCTTCCCACCTCCTGAGGCTCACCGGAAAACACACCCGACTGGATGGGAACGGGATTTGTGGCCTGCAGCCGATTATCACGAGGAGGGGACAATTCTTTTCTTAGCCCCTTATTCTAACCCAAGGACCTTCCCCACATTTAATCCCTCCTTCTTGTGGGGGGTGGGAAAGGCAGGTTGCTTTAGCTACATGTCCCCCTGGGACCGCACTTCTGGTTCCAGGTCACTTGTCTGTCATGTGCAATTCCTAGCCCAAGGTCAGGCACACAGCAGGTGCTCAGTTAAATGTGTCGACTACATGAGGCGGTGCTTGCTCACAGGTTCCCGGAGTTTGCTCAATCTGACCACTTCTGAAGTTCCTGCAAGTGTTCAGCCGGTCACCACAGGTGAGTGTCACTGGGTATGCAGTGTCTCAGAGCCCTGGGTGCATGCATGCGTGTGGTAGTGTCGGTGTGTCTGCCTCTGCCTGTCCCCCACCCCACCCCGACAATGGACTTGCCTTCCCCAGGCTTTCTCCCTGCCACATCAGCTCCACAGCTCCCTGAATCCTGGTATTTCATAGACAGGAGTATGCTCTCCACTGCCCTGAGCTCCTATAGGGCAGGAGGAGAGAGCTGGAGAGAGCTGAGCTGGTCTGCCCGGGCCAGGTGGCAGGGACACGGGGGTAACAGCCTTCCAGTCGGCACTTCCCAACCCTTTAATCCTCCAGGCAGCCTCCTGGGGAGGTCTCAGCATAACCTTCACATAGAGGAGGAAGCCTCTTCGGGGGTGAAGTGACGGCCAGCCAGTGCTGGCTGGAGTTTGCTTCCAAGGTTTTGAAGTCCAGATCCGGGCTTGGTCCGCCCACCAGCTGCGTGTGGCTGGGCCGGCCTCGGGGGCAGATCCTGGGGCTCAGCACTCGGCTGTGCTTCCTGCTCACCTGCAACGTTGGGCAGTCCCTAACCTCTCTGAGCCTCTGGTCCCTTGACTATAAAGTGGGGATGGTCATCACATCACCTCTCCTAGTGCTATTGTGAGTCTCCTGTGAACTAATATATGTAAAGCACTAGGACAGGGCTAGTAAGCACTGTGTGGACATCAGTTATTCTTGTGATTATGTAGTCCCGGCATGGAGCTCCTGTCATGTTCACTACCAGGGGTGGCTCGGCGTCACCTTCTCTGGGAAGCCAACCTTGGCCTTCCCCACAGAGAATTGGGTTCCTGCCTCTAGCAGGGCCTTATGCCCCCCATGTCCCTGTCCACCTCGGGTATTGGACTGAGTCAACTTGTTGATTTCCCTACTAAACAGAGAGCCTCGGGGCCTGTGACGCTGTTGTCATGTTTGTATTCCCAGCACCTAGTGTCTGGGACACAGTGGATACTCAATAATGGTTGAGCAGAGCAAGATCCTTGTGGGCTGGTGGCCAGGAGAACATCTCTCTCAGTCAGTTGTCTGTTCAGTTTGCATTTCTTGAGCATCTACTGTGTACCAGACACCTAAAAGCAGATAGGAAAACATTTTTTGAAAGGTAAGAGGAGGATAGGTCCAAAGGGAGGCAGGGCAGCTGCACTTGGGTGGGAGAGGTGAGAAGGGTAAGGAGAAGTCTATGTCCACTGCTCTTTCTCCCTGATTTGGGATTCTTACTTCTAGAATCTTCTGTGACAGTGAAAATGGAGGACTGGAAATCCCGGGAGCTAATGCTCCTCATCCCCTGCATCATTCTGGGAATTCTCCTCCTCGGCTCACTCATCATCATCATTGTCATCCTCTTGAAAGTTAAAGGGAAATACGGTAGGTGCTTAATTCTGGGAACCACAGGGGAGGCCCAGGGATGGACAGAGACAAGCCTGAGGTGCACCCTTCCAGGGGGATATGAGCCTTGGGGGACCCCAGGAGTGGTGGCAGTGACCCAGCAACGGCCACCCAGCCCTAACCCTGGGAGCATCTGTCAATGGGAAGGATTTTTCCAGTATGCCCAGCAGCAGTGGACCAATGTGGGACCCACAGGAGGACCAGTGTGTGCGTGTGTGTGTGTGTGTGCGCGCGCGCGCGTTCAGTGATGACGACAGAGGTGTCTCCATGAGAACAGAACCAGGCAGGCTGGAAAGGGCACAAAAGTGACTTGTAGAATCTCTACCTGCCCGCCCTCAGCCTTCCCCGCTCCGGTGAACCATCAGCATCTACCTGCCACCACCCCAGCAGGGATCAATAGCTATCAAGAGGTCCCCATCACCATTCCCAAAGAGGAAGGTAGGATGTCACCCACCCTGGGGGTGGCGAGGGCTGGAAAGGACAGGAAGGGTGTACTTCCTGGAGGGTCAGGACCGCTTAGCTCAAAGCAGTGCCCTAGCGGGACAGGCGACCCGGGTCAGCCCACTGTGGCTATGGGACCTAGAACATGTCAAGTCTCAGTTTGGGCCTTGACGGGCAGATGACCTTCCAGAGCAGTCATTCCAGGGCTCTAGGCTTTCCAGTTCTGGACCAACACAGACCCAGGGGACGTTGGACCTTGCTATCATTGGAATATCATCATGATATTGTCACCTCTTTTGATGGCCTGCTTGGTCAGCCCCCTTGCAGAACCCTGTCAAGATTGTCCTAGAACATAAATTATTTCAGATTTTCTGAATGAAATAAAGTTGGATCAATCCTTCATGTTTTATGATATATGGATTTATACCTCTTGAAAGTCTTGCAGAGGAGTTAGCATTAGGAATACGGTTAAATCCCCTTTATTTGAAAGCATTCAGTGACAAGAAAAACAGTACAAAACTCAGCGAAATACTGTTACTGTATTTTGCCAGGTATAATGTGCTCCCTTGTATAATGCGCACCCACAGTTTTGGCCCAAACTTTCAGGGAGAAAACTTTCGTTTTCATTTTTAAGTCAAATTTCTATTTGTTTATATTTAGGTACTTGTTTTTTGTATTATAAAAGAATTTTAGCATTTATTTTTTAACACATTATGGTGCAAGAAATTTTATGTAATAAATAATTACAAAATGTAAGAACAGATACAAGGTGTAAGAAATGTTATGTACAAAATTTTTTCATATAAAAAAACTGATTATCATATTCCAGGGTATTATTTTGCATATGGATATCATTATTGATTTCTAGAGTTACACCTTTAACTTATAAGCATAAATAAAAGAATTAAGAATATTTATATAGATATGGAATTAATACTACCCATGTATAATGCACATCCTTACATTTCCCTCACAAATCTGGGCAAAAAATTCTGTGCATTGTACACGGTAAATACGGTAATATTCTCTGTCTACCAAGGCCGTATATTTGAGACTATGAGCACAGAACCTAGAACGACGCTGGGTCCAGAGCAGCCACTCACTGAATGTTATGGTCTAGAGAGGTTAAGGGCCCCACTGCCTGCTTCTCTGGGCAAAGTGAGCACCTCTGTGCCTCAGTTTCCCCAGCTATAAAATGGGGACACAAATGTACTTACCTTCCAAATTGTTAGGAGAATTAAATAATATTTGTAAATGTTAGAATAGCGCCTGCCATGATCTGACTGCTACGGAAGTGTTTGTAACAAAACTAAACGCTCTTCACTTCCCCAAGTTTGAAGTGGGTGGGAAGAGCTGGGAACACCCAGGCTCTGGGGTCTGGTACCAGGTGGGCTGCCTGGCACTCTCCCTGCCGCTCTCTCCTCTGCCATCCACGCTCTCAGCCACCTCTCCCTGCACCTTTCTGTCCCCGACTCCGCACGGCCCCCACTCTGCTCTCTCCCCAGTTCCCAAGCTGCCCATCCAGGCCCGGGCCCCGCCCCCCGAGGACTCGGACTCCAGCTCGGACTCCGACTATGAGCACTATGACTTCAGCGCCCAGCCTCCCGTGGCCCTGACCACCTTCTACAGTGAGTGCTTGGGCCCGGGCGCCCGAGGGCCCAGCTGGCTGGGACCTTGAGTAGATCCCACCTGACCACCCCTGCAGACTAGGGTGGAATCCGTAAATGGTCCCACAGCGAAGTTTTCAAAGCGCTTTGCCATCCTGGAGGCATCTCCGTGTCTCACAGGCATTTCCACCCCCAGCCCCCCACCCTCGATTTCCTTCTCTCCCACATTTGCTTCTGGCCATGCAGGGTCTTAAGGCCCGTCCCTCGACATTCACCTGAAGGTCTGTGTGAGACACTGGGAGTCCAGCTGACACTTCAGATGGCTCCTCCTCCCTCACACTCCTGTGTCCCATCCACCCCATTGCACTGCTCCCTGCTGTCTGGCTTCTCCAGCTCTTCTCTCTGCCTTCGGGGGTAGCAGGAGGAAAGACTGTGCTTAAGGTGGGGCTTGGAGGAGAGCAAGAACCCCACACCCATTGTGGGGTCCCTTGGGAGCTTGCCACAAATCCCTGAGTCCTGCCCCACCCCTACGAAAGAGTTAGGGTGAGAGTGTGGCTGAGTGTGACAGAGACCTCCAAATGACAATGTCTGAGAAGTTGCTGGGGACCCAGGCTCCTTCCCTCTTCTTACTCTGCAGTCCCTAAAGATGTTGCACGTGGTCCCAAATGGCTCAGCCCATGTCCACATTCTAGCCAGTGGGGACGGGGACAGGGCAGGCGGGGCACGCTCTACCCTGAAGGCAGGACTCCCGACCAGTCACTCGCACTCACATGCCACCGGCCAGAACTTAAACCCACAAGCTGCAGGACAGGCCGGGAGAGGAAGCCTCCGTCCTGGGCAGCTGTGTCCAGATGAAGGCCAGAGGGCGTCCTCCTGCAGGAGAGGACAATGGGTATTAGGGACAGCCAGCCATCTCTGCCCCAGCTGCTGAATCAGGGCCTGGGGGTGGGATGTGGATAAGCCCACCTCTGCTGGGTCCCTGCCCCGGCATTTGGGAGCCCCAGCGATGAAGCACCCCTAGAACCTGAGTTCCTGAGCCCCGCATGTGAAATGCAAGACTGAGAGAGTCCAAAGTCCCAGGCCACTAGGCCACACGTCGGTGTTCCCGTCAGCTCAGATGAGCTGACTCTGAGATTCCCAGTCCCCGAGTCCTTAAGACCCTGTGAATCTACGTGTCCTTGATTCTGAAGTGAAGGTGCCACAGAATCGGTGACACAAAGATCCCAGACCCTTCCCTGGGCTTCTGCTCTGGGAAAGGCTCTTCAAAGGGACAACGTCTGCCCTCCTCCTGCCCAGACTGGCCCAGGCCCGAGGAGGGAACCCGGGATTCTAGATATTTCCTTAAGTAGTGGGAGGGGCAGCTGGGGGCGAGGGGTGCAGGGCACTGGGGTGTCTGGCCAGAAGCAGCCTGGCTCCGTGCTGGTGTCCGATTGAGGTCTGGGGTCTTCTTGGACCGGGACACGAGCCTGGGATCTGATGGGGAAGACTAAGCCCTTCCGCGCCCATCTTCCCGCCCTGTTCAGCCTCTGGGGCCCCCTCCTGAGCCCAAGGAACACGAGCCCCTCCTCCAGGCTCCCGGGATGGGGGATGGCGCCCCCACCCCTGCTCAGCACCACCTCTGCTCGCAGATTCCCAGCGGCACCGAGTCACGGACGAGGAGGTCCAGCAGAACCGGTTCCGGATGCCCCCCTTGGAGGAAGGTGAGTCAGGCTGGTGGGGGGGGGGGAGGGGAGCACGGAGGGTGGGGACACTGGCCCCGCCTCCAGACCTAGCACTTGGGCTCCCCTCGAGTTGCTCCAGCAGCGACCGCCCTTGTCTGGTCCTCCCTGGCTTCACAGTCTTCTGGGCAGCAGGTTCTTCCGAGTCTGTTTGAAAGCCCTTCCGAGGCACGCCTTCTTGCTTCCCCGCTGTGCCCCCTTTTCTGGCCGGGGACTTGAAGAGGTGCAGGCCTCCCCATCGCACCTGTCAGCCCCGGACTCTGCGTTGCAGATCCCCCCTCCCTGGGCCCTCAGCAGCACCCAAGGAGCCCCAGTGGGTCGAGCACGTCATCAGGGGAGAACTACTGCAACAGCCCCAGCAGAAGGCTCCCTCCGTGGAACCCCCAGGGCTTCTCTTCAGAGAGGAGCCCCCTCCTGGAGCAGCCCCCAAGCTTGGAGCTGGCTGGCTCCCAGGCAACATTTCCAGGTACGCTGGGCCCGGGAGGCTGTGTGCCCCAGCCTCCCATCCTGTACCCGCCTCGCTAGAGGGAGCATGGAGCTGGGAGCCCTGAGCCAGGCTGAATTGAGGGTGCCAGTCCCAGCTCTGCAGCCACTTGCTCTGTGACCTTGGACAAGTCTCCTCCCCTCTCTGGACCTTCATTTCCTCATTCATCAAGCTGGGAACTTGCCCCTGTGGGGTCATGGAGGCCTCGCAGCTTCTGCAACTTGCAAACTGTCTCCGGGCAGAGGGTGACCAGTTCTGGGGGTTTCCAACAGGGCCCCCGGCTGATGACAGCTCCAGCACCTCCTCCGGGGAGTGGTACCAGAACTTCAAGCCACCGCCCCAGCCCCCTACCATGGAGCAATCTGAGTGCCCAGGTGCCAGTGGCAGGGGAGGGGGGCCTGGGTAGTGGATAAGTGGGGGAGCTCTGGATCCTTTGGTTCCATCAGCACAAGGAGAAGAGAGATAAAGGGATATTTTTAAAAACAGGAGCGTGAGGAGGTGGGGAAGATGGAGGTGGATGGGGCAGAATCAGTACTTTGAGCAGACGTGAGCTCCCCACTAGTGGAGGCATTCAAGCAAAAGTAGGCGGCAGCCTCCTGCGGGGACGGGGTTAGTGGAAGGGCTCCCAGCATCGTTAGTCCATCCTGCACTGTGCCCTTGTAGGGGCTACAGCCCCCAGCTAAGGGATAAGGGCCCGCGCTCGGGGCTGATGTTCTAGCAGGGCAGAGGACAGTAAACAAGATAAGACGGGAGCCTGTCACTCCACGGCTGTGGCCTCATGGGGCAGCGGGTATGGACTCAGACCCCTCAGCTCTGTCCCACGGGGCAGCTGGGATAGCAACTGGGCCTCCCGCTAACCTGAGCCTCCCGGCCACACAGGATCCCCCAGGCCCCAGCCTGATTCCACCGACGAGGACGACTACGATGACATTGGAGCAGCCTAGGTTTGGCCCAGCTCTTCCACTGGGCTCCCACTCTGCCTACGCCCCCGCCCCACCCCGTCCCCCCAGAGCGTCCTGAAAGGAGACACCCCGTACCATGCAGTCTCCATGCACCACGCAGAACCTGCTGGCACCGCGCTCTGCCAGCCCCAGACAGCAGCAGGCTGGAGGTGCCGCCTCTGAGGGGCAGTGAGCTGTCGCCTCAGGGATGAACAAGCAGCCCGGGCCACCTCCAGGCTGCATGGAGGGGTTGTCCCTGATGACTCCTGAGGTCCCTTCTGACCCTCGGGTGTCTGGTGCTTCAGTTCCCGGAGTCTCCGGCAGCACAAGGCCGGGAGGTACTGAGAAGGGCAGAAACCGGCCCCATCCCAGTTCTGCCCAGGCAGACCCTCATGTGCAGGGGCTGCTGGGCTGCTGTTGCCCTGACAGGTGGATGCTGGGGCCGGACTATACTCAGGACAGGGCATCCAGCCTTCCAGGTGACAGTGAGCAGGACAGCGGTCCTTCCGTACCACCAAGGGACCCACGGGGAGCACAGCCCTGTTCTGCAGTGATGGCCCCAGACAACAAACCCTCACTCCGAGCTTCCTGTAGTTCACCAGCCCGGCCTCGTCACAGACTCAGAGCCGGGGCCAGAGGCTGCACTAAGACCTGAGTCCCCATCTGTCTGCTTGGATTGATGGGTCCCCCTACCCCCATGAGCCTGTGAATATGCAGTGTCCCAGAGCAATAAATGTGACCAGGCAGCCTCCAGAGAGAGGCGGAGGCAGGGTCCTGTCCTGAGAATATTGAGATTAAACTAACAGCTGAATGAAACTGGGGCGTGGAGTGCAAGTCCTTGAACTCTTACAGAACCCAGGCTGTGCGTGTGTGTGCGTGTGCGTGTGCGTGCGTATGCGCGTGTGGGCGTCTGTGCGTTTGCATGCGTGTGTGCGCGTTTGCATGTGTGCGTGCGTGCATGTGTGCGTGTATGTGCATGCGTGTGTGCACACGCGTGCATGCGTGTATGTTAGGCGGGGTCAGCTCTATCCATTGAGGCAAACTGGAAAACCTACTGTGGCCCTGAAACATGCTGGGGCCACGGGGACAAGAAGATGCAGGGCCGGCTCCCCTGGAGGGGCTGGAGGCCAGGAGACAGCCGCTGTGAGTTCGGCAGCCATGCGGCTCCCCGATCCACCACTCCAGCCCTGGCTCCGTGGGGCCGGGGCTGCTGCCCTGACTGAGTGCTGACCTGAGCCTCCAAAAGTGTCCCAGCAGGGGAATGTGAGGGGGTTTTACGCTCAGAGCCGCCTGGCAAAGGAACGGATATGGAGGGCTTTGGAGAGGACTCATACACGGAAGGCTCCTGCTCAGATGCTGGAGTTTCAGCCCAGCTGCAGCAGCGGCCAAAGCCCAGCTCTGCCTGGGGTGAGGGCTGGGGGTCAGTTTCTTTCAGCCTTTCCAGAGCAGGGGCGCAGGGGGTTGGGCTGTAGGTCCTGCCCTGCAGGGCTGAGCGGGGGCTGAGCAGGGTCTGTTAGTGTCCCAGAGATGGAGAGAAAGCTGGCACTCCCCAGGGCAACCGTCACAGGATGTGGTTGTCCCTCTGACGGGCACCCCTCCCCAGGCCCAGGAGGATTCCTAGGGGAGGAGCCAGTGCTGGAGTGGGTGGTGACAGGCTCCCAGGGCGGTTTGTAAGATCCTTTTTTTTTTTGTCAGACACCCTGGGTTCAAATCCTGCCTTCACTCTGTCCTGGCTGTGTAGCCTCAGGCAGGCCACTCAGCATCTCTGAGCCTTTGCTGTGAAGTTTGTCTGTAAAGTGTGTAAGGCAGTAACAGGTACCATGCAGGTGGTGGCCAGGGTTAGAGCCTTGGTAGTGAACATTCCTTCTCATTGGTAGATTCAACAACAGAGGTGAGAGATCTCCTTAAAAGGAGAAAGGGGAGGAGGGGAGAAGACAGCCATTCACGAGTTTTAGCGTGCACCAGGGCTGGAGGAGGCATGGAGCATGTCAGCCCACTCCCATACACTGGGGCCTGGCAGGCGAAAGGACTTCTCCAAGGTCACTCAGAGAGTTAATAGACAAGTCACAATTTGGCCCTACCCCACCCACCCCTGCCCTTCAGGAAAACGGGGACACCTCTTTTCTCACCAGAGCCCCCTCCCCTCCAACCAGTCCCAGAGAAATCGGGCAACTCTGAGACATGCCTCCTTTGCCCCCTCGCAGCCCCTGGGCAACCTGGAGGCTTCAGTGTGGCACATGGCAGGGGACTTTCTGGGGGCTGGTGTCCAGAACCTGCTAGAGCCAGCCTCCCGGGTTGGGTGATGGGGGGTACTCACTGGGAGGGCCCTCCACTCCCCATGTCTGCGCCTCCAGGGGACTCGGACCATCTGAGGGAAGTCACAGACAGCACGGCAGTGCACTCTCGGGAGACCAGGGCTGATGATAAGCCTCAAGGATCCACAGTGGGTGGAGGCAGCGGCTGATCCTGAGTTCAGGACCGTCCTCACCAGGAGGGGCTGTATCCAGGGGTGGGGGCCCTGCAGCGAGAGAGCGATGCATGGAAAAGCCTGGGGCCCCGGGGAGCCCCTGATGCAGTGGGAGGGAGGCTGCCTGGGAAGGCCTCCCGGGAGGGGATGCAGGAGCAGTGACAGTCAGCTATGTGATCGGGGACGAGGAACAGTCCAGGCTGGAGACACGAGCAGCAACAGAGCGAGAAACCTCGTAGCTCCTGAGGTCCATGGTGGCCCAGCCTGAGACAGGAGACCGAGGACAGTCAACTCTCACACCAACCACATCCTAGGTGAGGAAACCGAGGCCCGGAGAAGGCAAGTAGCACGCCCCAGGTCACGCACCGCGCACCTGCCGTCGCGGGTCCATGCCAGGTACAGAGGAGTTGACGCTCACCAGAGCCTCCCGAGGAGTCCCTATCATCCCCGCGTTAGGGGTGCGGGGTCCTGGGCTTGGGGAGGTCCCGAGCGTTTCCCTGGGCCACGTGCTTCCCCACGTGGCCTCCAGCGGTGGCCGGGTCCGCACCAGAGGTCCACTTCCGGGTGGGACCTTCACTCATGCTTCAGCCGCACAGCTCAATGTCCTTCTCCAGACGTCTGGGACAGCCGGAGGGACGAGGCCAGCAGGGCCCGGACAGGGCTGTACCCCAGGGCCCACAGCTCCTGGCCGCTCTCCGGGCTGCGTGGACGCGGCCCGAAGGCCACCCCCAGGAGCGCAGGCGTGAGGTCGCATGCCCTGGCCGGGCGTCGCTGGCGGGCGGTACCCGACCTTTCCCACTGGGAACCCCACCTGTGTGAGCCGTCACTCAGCTCCCCACCCCTCCCTATCGCCCCTTCTGTGGTTTCCACCCCTGTCCCTCCCAAAGGCCCTTCGGTGGTTCTGGAGGCGGGCAGAGGTGGCCGGGGCCCGTGTGGCCGCCTGGCATGGACGCCCCAGGGCCGTGACCCCCGGCCCCCGGCCTGGCTTCACAAAGACGACATGGAGGCTCCAAAATGAAGAGGAGCAGGGGACACCCATCAAGGAAGGCTGAGTTCAAAGTCGCCTCAGTGGAAAGTTCATCTCCCACCACATCCTTCAGCTGTTTACCAGTTTGACGGAGTTCTGGCATCCTGACATGAAAGGAGGCTCACCCCTCACCGCCATCATCGAGGAAGGACCGAAATAGCAACAGAGGAAGGCAGAGAGAGAGAGAGAGAGACAAAGGGAGAGGAGGGAGAGGAGGGACAGAGGAAGGTGCGGGCGGCACCGCGCGGTGTCTGCCCGCCCGTGGGAGAGACACCAGCCCCATGCCTGTCCCCGCCCCGGAGCCCGGCACGTCCTGAGTCCTTCCGTGGATGGGTCACCTCCCCCTCGAACCCCCCCCCCCGGGGCAGTAAGGTGTCCTGAGTCCGTGGATGGGTCACCTCCCCCTCGAATCCCCCCCCCGGGGCAGTAAGGTGTCCTGAGTCCGTGGATGGGTCACCTCCCCCTCGAACCCCCCCGGGGCA